>CM064579.1:20443802-20511253 GCA_032716605.1 Paralithodes platypus | reverse complement strand
CCGACTGCTTGTCGTTTGACTTTCGCAACGATTTGGCACAATTTAATCAAGATTACCGTTATAATAAGACTGTTGCCGATCACTCGGCAACACGTTTGGCAATAGTCGGCAACATCGTCGGCAAAAAATGTGATGGCTCACCGATGTTATCGGCAACAACATAGGACAACAGTGAAATTTGAATTTTTGGCAGCCATTACAAAACAACTTCACGTAATCACAGGACGATTTCTCGGCAAATCGTTGCCGACACCGTTGCCAACATGTCGGCGAAGTTGCAAACATCGAGCGATGGTAATGTAAGACTTTCTAATTTGTTCAGGTAATTATGCCCCCCAACCCCCCACAACCCATGTTTGCTGATTAGTTGATGTAAAAGACATAATAATATATACAGCATTTACGAGGCTCACACACCATTTTTACCTGAATCTTCGCACATACTTGTCAAGTCTATGCAAGACATACGTGATTTAGAATTAATGTGGCTGCACTTTGATATAACAAATCAGCGGCTGCGTTTGTTAGCTGTTTTACATGAGCAGCAAATCAAGGAGAAATTGAGAAGAAAAGGAAGAAGCAAAAAAAGCTGTCTGTGTAGACGAGGCCATGAATTCCACGGCGAAATAAATTTGGGTGTTACGAGAACTTAATGAAGGAAATGGAAGCACAGGATCCTGCAAACTTCAAAAACTTTATGAGAATGGACCCAGCCCTCTTCAAAGAGATCCTTGGGAAAGTGGAACTATTAATAACCAAAAAGGACACATTCATATTTGTGTTCACCAACACACCAACTAATTTACAAATAAACCAAACTAATGAAGTCAATGAAAGCACATCCACCTGGATTACGTTTGGCTGTCACGATGCGATACCTTGCAACTGGGGACAGCTATAAGAGTCTACAATACGTTTTCAGGATAGCACACAACACTATCTCCAAAATTGTGCCAGTGGTGTGTAAAGCCATTGTACAGGTGTTTTCTGGTCCCTTTTCTCCATCCGTTAGTTTTGAGATTTTAAGACATTCGCCCTATTAGTTAGTAGATGTTATGACATGTCATGCCATTAGGTGTCAATGTTGTCCTGGAGAGCAATAACAAGCCTGTAATTGAAGAGGAACCAACTTTTTCTACCGAAAAATGCACAGCTTTTTTCTCGAAGAGTGGGCTTACAAATGTTTATTCAAGCTTGATGGAGATCTAGGCAGGATCGTAAAACAGAAGAATAAAGACATAAATATGTAATCATATATAAAAACATTTCCCTTTTATTATTTGTACATTTAAGGCAAGTCATTACCAGATCCTACATTACAGTATTTGAATCTTTCATTGCGATGGGGTCAGCCTTTTTTTCTCGTAAACTCCCGTTCTCAATAGATAATTATCTTTAGTTCAGTAAGTACCAGTACAAGTTCAAAGATCCTTTAAATTACAGTAGGTGTTTCACTTATATCCATTCCATCTTTCCTTTTTGTTTTCTTATGATGGTAGTTGCTAGTTTAATAGGCGTATGTATTGACTTTTTCGGTGCAAGTTGCGAGCGAGGGGTAATGTAAGTCCTATGACAGCCGCTAGCACCAGTAATATGGCACACATACACAGAGTGGCCAGGTAGCTCTCACTCACGTCCAACACCACCCCTGAGGACGATAATAAATAAATAAATAAATATGTATGTATATATATATATATATATATATATATATATATATATATATACATACTGTATGTATATATATGTACATATATGTATAAATATGTATATATATATACTGTATATATATATATATATATATATATATATATATAAATATATATACTGTATATATATATATATATATATATATATATATATGGTCTTGCCACTGGACTGGTAATCCAATGGACCCGGGTTCAAATCCCAATATGTCAATGGGAAGATGGTATTGGGATGGAATTTGTGCTGTACCTAGTATCAGTGCATTACCACAGCACACCGAAATGCCAAATAATTACCCTCATTGTTCCCTGGTTAAATAGCATTGTATGGATATTCCCATATTCAAAAATATGCTACAGGGGGGCAATGCCTAGTGAGATAATTGCTCATTAGGTGGCGTTCTGAGAGTGAGGGTCCGAGCCTGGGGGATGAGACTGTGAAGCACAGAGGCGGAGCAGCTTCAGAGATGGAGTTACTTCGAGCCATGAAGCTTCGCATGTCTCACTCCCTAGACTGGAACAAGACCTCACGGGCCTCACGGTGTTCAGCGGTAGAGTGTAAAGGCTATCAGCCTATGCAGTAGTTGGAATATAGAAGAAAAAAAAATATGCATGTATATATATATATATATATATATATATATATATATATATATATATACTGTATATATGTATATATATATATATATATATATATATATATAATTATGTATGTATGTGTGTATGTATAAATGTATATATGTATGTATGTATATATATATATATATATATATATATATATATATATATATATATATATATATATATATATGTATGTATATGTATGCATATTATGTATGTATGTATGTATATATGTGTACAGTATATATATATATATATATATATATATATATATATATATATATATATATATATATATATATATTGCCCATGGGGGTCGTGGATTAGAATATGACCCACGACTAAAGACTAAAGAGGTTAAGTTGGTTTGGCTTGCAACTTTCCAATCAACAACAAAAGAAAACAAAGAAATGCCCTCGGAATCGGACGGACCTACTGTTGAAGAACTTCGAACAAACATGGACTGCTTAATCCGAGAGCGACGCGTCATTGATTGTTCAAAACCCTCCCGCCAAGCGAGGATATTTTGGTTCATGCCCTCCTAAAATCGTAATTTTAGTAAAAATATTGTTATTACTTATTCATATGTGCCTATATTACGTTTGATATGGAGATATTAACATGTAACAGCAATAAAACAAGTGGGAATAGTATTTAGTGGGTGAAAAAGACGAATTATTGACGACCCTCCAGTCATGAGATGAGAGGCGAATGAGACGTATATCCTCCCTCTTCAGGCCTGAAGGCAGACTGATGTCCCTCTCCCGCTTTCTTTCTCTTTCCACGCTCTCTCTATGCGTACTAGACGACCTTGAAACCAGGTTAGAGATATTGGCGTGATAAATAAACCGATAAACAAGGGAATAAGAGGAACAATAGGTGATTGTTGAAGGGGGAATGGAGGGGGTTTTGACACATGTGGAGGAGTGATAGACGGTATGGAGGGGAATTATCTCACTTAATCACATATTCGTTAGTTTCAAGTGCTACTGGGGTCTTTTAACCCGAGGTTCTGGTGGGCAAAGGCGACGAACCTCTTAAGTGGTAAGGCCTAACAAAAGCATTTTAAAAGGCCCCAGTAGTACTTAACCCTTCCAATCCCAGCACCGTATATATACATCGGTAGATAAGTAACTCTCCAGTCCCAGCGACGTACATATCCGTCAGTATTGTACTTTCTTTGCAACTGCCTGTACAACCCTGTACCAGTTACCACAACCTTTTGAGCACTGCTCCCGTGTTAGCAACACTTCTCAGCTTATATGAGAACCACTGAAGGGTGACAGAGCCAGTGTTGCCTCATCTTTGGATGTAGATAGGTGGTCTCTCCTGCCATTTTTGCCACATTGCTTGGGACTGCTGGGGACTTTTATTAGTGTATCCTATGGTACAGTACGGGTTAAAAAAATAGGTGATTAAGTGAGATAATTCCGCTCCATACCGTCTCTCACTCCTCTACATGTGTCAAAACCCCCTCCTCCCCCCCACCCCCCTTCAATTATCACTTATTTTTATCTTATTCCCTTGTTTATCGGTTTATTTACTGTGCCAACATTTCCAATCCGGTTCTATGGCGTGGTCTACCGAGTGCGTGTTGTGAGAGAGAGAGACTCAGTCTGCCTCTAGGCTTGGGAGAGGGAGGGTGTAAGTCGCGTCTGCCTCACATTTCATGAATGAACGGTCGGCAATAATTTGCGATTTTCACCCTTCAAACACTATTCCCACTTGTTTTATTGCTGCTACATGTTAATATCTTCATATTAAACGTAAAACATGCGCATATGAATAAGAAATAACTATATTTATCGTAAAATTACCATTTTAGGCGTGAATGAAGCACAATATGGCCGCCCAGTAGTAGGGTGTTCACTACATATAGCTCGCCTTTTAAAGGCTAAAAGACTTTTTTAGGCCTTGGATCTTAAGAGTCCCGTCACCTTCCACCACCAAAACCTTTCAAGAATTCCCTCGCCGTTCCCGGGTTAAGGATTTCGACTTGGAATGTAAGAGGTATGAATGAGGACACAAAAGAGAGTGAGGTTCTGGAAGTGTTAATGAAGGCCAGGCTGGATGAATGCAGAATGACAAAATGGAAGGGTAGGTGTGTGTGCTGGAGTGAATGAGAATGAGGGAGCGAAATAAGTTGCATGTTTGTTTTTGTAAGTAACAAATGAAAGGAGTGTATAAGGGACTATGGTTCTGTGGGTGCAATAATTGTGTGGGTAAAAATGAAAGTAGGAATACAAACGTGGGTGGTTGTGAGTGTGTATGCACCAACTGAGGATAAACATGTAGGAGAGACAGAGGAGTTGTGGGTGAATGTTGAGGCGTGCCTGGATAAGGTTTGTGAGAGCGAAATAATATTTCTGATTCGGGATAAGATGGGAAGGTGAGCAATAGGAAAATTGATGGAGTGGTGGAAGGGTGGGGTATACCGTCAGAGGTAAATGGGAATGGCAGCACACTTGTGGACGTATGTGTGGGGAGGAGACTGCGGGTAGCCAACACCTTCTTCCGATACAGAATGATACACAGGTACACATGAAAAGTGGAGTGAGGAGGGAGAGCAAGACAGTTTAACGAAAGGCACTGAGTGACTATATAATTATGTGTAGATGAACGACTGAAGAATTATATGCTGGATGCTAGGGTGTATAGGGGTATTGGGGGTGGGGGGAGTTGTCTGACCATTATGTAGTAGTAGCTAAAATTAGGATACAGAAGAGGTGAGTGAGGAGAGCTGGAGGGAGGCGAAAGGAAGGTGGTTGTGGCGAAGAGGGTTGAGAGGTTACAGTAGGAGGAGATCAGGGAAGAATTCAAGAGAGCAGTAGAGAGACGACTAGGTAGGTTTGACCTGGAGGGTATGGAGGAAGTGGACGAGGTGAGCAAAGTGTTTAAGGAAGAGATATGTGCAGCATGTGAGGAGGTATGTGGAGTAAAGAGAAGAGGGAGGGGAGTGAAGGGTACAGCATGGTGAACGGAAGAGGTAAAAATAGCTGTTAAAGACAAGAAGAAAGCGTATAGAGAGTGGTTGGGTAGTAGAGGGAATGAAGATTTGGAGAGACAGAAAAGAGAGAGGTACTTTACCCTGCTGCACTGTAAAAGCAGCCATGGATCGATGTGATATCTGATAAGTACATACCTCCTCATACAATGTCCTTGTGACCAACTCTATATCTAGCCAGTTCTCCTTTAATTCCCTTTGCATTGTTTCCCTAAGTGGAGACTGAATCTTATTATACAGCATCACAGCACAGAATTCATCTAGTGAGACGTTTGTAGCTTTGAGGGATTTAAGTGAACATTCTGTTGATGCATGGAACTGCTTGAGATTATTTATTTCATATTGTGGACTCTTGATATTACAGAAGGCAGTAACATGGGCGGACTTTATACAATCTAATTGCCCGTAAGTTTCCTTGAGGAGGGTATAACTTTGTGTCTCCAGGCTAAAACCAGTTACGAGTTGCAAGGCCTCTCCCTCTAATTGTAACCTCAAATAAATGATTTATTTGGATATCAGTTAGATCCTCTCTCCCATCAACCGAACACAGGAATATATCCCCAAATCCGGTCCAACGGGCAGGATCCCCACCAAATTTAGGTAATGTGGTAAACTATCAATGGAAGTTAAATATTACTAAGCTATAATAAATCAAATAAAATCAATCAAAATGAATACTCTATATCTAAATTGAATTCAATCTGAAACAAGCTAATTTATATCCAAAGGTCTCACATAATAAATGTATATATATAGGGTAAGGTTATAAGGGTTAATACTAGCCAGGAATTAACTCACCAATAGTTCCACGTGGCAATGAGGCAAGGGAGAACGTTTTACCCAATATGGCGGTGGACAATGGGGAACGAGACTTCGGTCCCAAGACACGAGTCAAGTTAAAGAAAGAATAAATGATTACATGGGAATGGACATGATTATTATAATTTATGCTTATCTATCAGTCAGTCATGATGTCGATGAGAGCGTCGTGATGGTGTAGTTGTGTGTATTGCTGTATGTGTATTGTGATTAGAGGCACAAAAGCACGATCAACTGAGGGCGGAAAATTAGATGTTAAATGGTTGGTGTTCGTGAAGGCTCTGGCGTACCTCAAAAGCACACCTTGCTGCCTTGGCAAACCGCCAGGAGCCCAAATTATCGTACCGCATTTAGGTTGCTCTATACGATAAATTATATTAATATATACGATAAATTCATATATACTACATAAGACCATGGCAATATTGCTTAATAGCATATTAGGCCTTTTATAACTTAACTTATTTACAATCTTATAATATACGATCTACTCGTCCTACGCCGTGCTGTAGGAGAGATCGTGACGTCACAGAGACATACAAGATCACAAAAGAGTCATATTCTATCGTATTTATACGATAGGTAAGGTTAAAGCTTGCAGTTTAACCTAAGAAGTGCTGAGGTAGGGTAGTGGCCACCCCTCCTTGTGCGGAGGTATTTCGACTGTTTCCTACACTCAAATCGTCACCGTGCCATAAATATCATTAATACTTATCCATATGCACCTATTTTACGTTGATTATAAAGATATTAACCTGTTACAGCAATAAAACAAGTGGAAGCAGCGTTAGGATGGTCAAAATCGGCAAATTAGATCGGGAGTTACATAACTGAAGGCTGAGGCAGCCTGCCAGCCTACCACCCCTTACGACGTCTGGAGCGATACTGTCGTGTTGTTCCCTCTCTTTCTCTCTTTCATTCGCTGTGTAGCACATACAAGCACAGCTTGCTTATGAATCGCTATTGATAGCACGAAAATATATCGACGAATAAGGGAATAAGAGAGAGAATAGGTGATAATTGAAGAGGGGGGGGAAAGGAGGGGATGTGGAGGATTGATATTTGGCATGGCCATGGGGCAATAAAAAACAAAAAACAAAAAAAACATTGATACTGGGCTGGTTTAAATGTTTTTTTTTTAGGCCTTGGATTATATAAGGAGTTCCGCAGCGCAGCGGTAAAACTCATATTAGTGTTTCAGCACTTGCTGGGTTAACTACTGATTTTTCTACTTTTCTGTGACTAGTACTGGAGGTATGTGAATGTCGCTCACTTTCTAAAGTGGCTATTATGCCTTCAACGCTTTCCTCATAAGCCATGTCATTAGCTACCTCCTCATTAAGTAGCTCATCTGAATCATATAAACTATACAACTTATTAAATGAAGTGATATTGAGCAGAGCTTTATTAATGCAAAACTTCTTGGTAATCAACTCATGTACGCTGGATGCTGGCCTCTCATAAAGTCATCCAAATCCTTAGTAATACCGCCTTTAGCCGCAGATTTTAATCTTATTAATTTGTTGACACCCATGGTGATCCAAAAGATAGCAATCATTACACTTATTCGAGAGAAAATAATTCACAGCCCCACTAACACGAAATGACAAACGACGACGAAATTACTGTCCTACCCTTACATGTAAGTTAAGCCTAATCTATTCACTGAAAAAAAACGAGCTTACCAAAATTACCTGACTTTACTGCATAGCAACTCAAGGAACAAAGACATTAGAATCAATTATGCTAACACTGATATAATTAAGCCTCGTCGAAGTAATGCGCAGCTCTACCTACAATCATATTATATAATGATGTGTACCCCAGGGTCCTAGATGTACGCCATCACCTGCTAATTCATCCTTTGACATTTCCATAGGATGATACCTTTGGCAAATGGCACCTTTGTTCTTAGAGATCTATTCACCCCATTTTTTATCCGGTTGTACTGCTCTGCGCTGAGCCCCCTAGGTTCTGTCCGAGACCTAATACTGTACCTACTGTCTTACAGTGGCTACCTGAGGAGGGTAAGTGTCGAGAGAGGGTCAGTGATGCCCAGGCAGGTGCCTGTGTCCGTCTGCTCTCCTTGGCTCCGCCCACCTTCCTATATACCCGTCGCGGCACAACGCGGCCCTGTGATTGGCCGAGACGCGCGTCGGGGCAAGCTTGTGTCGGCCCGGGCACTTTGAACTGTAGACGCTCCCACCTGCCTGTTCTCATCCTCATATTATCTTCCCGGAAGCATATTTGTGACGTTCTTTAGTGGCTGACAGGAGTAAGAGGGTGGCACCAATGTATTTGAACGTTTTTTTCCGGGATAGAATATAAGGGTGTGAACTGGGGGTAAGTTATGAGCCAGGCGTTTGGGAGGTGAGGTGAGATGAGTGTTTTGGTGCGTCATAGGTGGCCTGTGATTGGCAGAGAGCTAGGAGGTGCCAAGGTGTTGCAACGCGCATGGGATAAAGGGCAAATTTTGCTGGCACACCTGAGTTAATCCCTCCTGATTGGCTGATGGGATTACTCCTTCACCATCTCCTTCTCGAGTAAGGCGAGCACCTGACTCCCCATCTACTTTCCATTCCACCAGTCCACCATTTTGTATGAGGCACTGGTGGAGCTGAATAGCCGGGGTTTGGTTACCCAGAGCTGTCTTCGCGAGTATTATTTGCCCTGGCTGGCTGAGAAATTGGTTCAAGGCTCTTAAGGCTTGCATTCTCTGACCCTTTCCTTCCACTATCGCTATGAGGCAACGGAGCTTGTACTGGTGGTCATTCGGGAGAGGCATGGTGCCTTTGGTCTGGCACTGATACACCTCAGACGTTCTATTTATACCGGGGTCCGGGTACCTGATTGGTGGACGACTGACCCGGCCACTAACTATTTCAGAGAGGTCAATCAGTCTGCTTATGGTTATTGGGATCCGTTTTAGTTTTCATCTCTCTTTTAGAATCAGTTGCCTGGTCTTCAGTTGACTTGATTACTTTAGCAGGAGTAGATCCAGCTTAAACTCTAGGTTCGTCTAATGCCCCATTTCCCTTTACTATATTCCTCTTTTCCTCTTCCTCACTACTTTGTGCCTCATTGAAATCTTCATCAGTATCTGAAACTCTTCTCTCCTGGCCTGTGGTTGTATCGAGGTTAAATGACTCTCTGGTTTCTCTCTCTCAGTTTCTCTCACTTTCCTCGGCCTCTCCCACTTCTCCCGATTCGTCAAGCTCCGGGTCTGACTCTAACTCATTCTTTTTACCTCTACAGGACTGCCAGAACATGGAAGGCCAAGTACTACTATTTCTCATTAATGAATCTTCAATACCAGGAGGAGTTGAATACTCACTTCTATCCCCCCCAAAAATTATGTCTCCTTCACTCTCCTCTCCACTACTCCATTCACTCATATCTGAAGGTAGGATTCTCTCGTACCGTTTAGTATGGCGGATATGTGTGGCACAAACAATATCCCAACCATGTAAATACCAGACCTGGTATGGTCCATTGATCTCGACAACCCGAAAAGGGCCTCGTATTTCTCCTCTAATTCACCTGCCCGAGTGGGGCCATGTCTCTTTACCAGAATATACTGCCCACGGTAATATGGATTTGTCAGAGTTGGTGTCTTGGGTTGCCATTTTGTTATTTGTGTTTGTACTCGCTGGCATCTTTCCCCTTGATTTTTAAGATACGGTTCTGGTCGGGAATAGGTAGTGTGTATGGTAGTGTAAGGCAAGAGTTGTTCCTGGGGTAGTCTAGGTTTGTTACCAAATATAATTTCATTAGGGAAATATCCGGTAGCCCTTCCAACCGTAGTATTGATTCCCTAAATTATTTCTGGTAGCAGTTCTGGCCACTCTCTAGCTATCTCTCCCCCTTGTGAACTCAGACTACCCTTTACACAATTATCGAGTAGTCTATGATTTCTCTGGCATACAATGTTTGATTTTTTTTTTTAACTATTTTATCAGCCCGGGGGGTTCAATACCTTTCATTAAACCGCCTCAAAACTCTAGACTGGCCTAAATGAGACCACTTTCCATCTCGCCCATGTAGTATCTCCATCATATGTTTAGCCTAGGAATAGTCTAAAACTACACAGTCTTTGGAGTCCCTCCAGGCCCCACCAGAAAAACGAAATTTATCCCCCTGGTTTTGTGTTGGCTTTAATTTTCCCATTTCACGGTGAGTGGATTGTACTGTGGCTACAGGTAATTTAGACAATCCATCAGCATTGGTGTGTAGTTTGCCCAGTTGATGTTTAACATCGAATGAGTAGGCCTATTCCTCCAGAATCCCCTTCCGTCTTACAAATAGACGTCTTCTGTCTTCATGGTCAGTGATTACTTCGAAGTGTATCCCGGCTACATAGGGTCGAAAGTATTGCACTGCCCACACTAAAGCTAAACATTCTTTCTTGGTAGCGCTGTAGTTTTTTCACCTTTATTTAGAGGAGGATTTGAGAGATTGTCTACAAGGGTTTGATGAAAATGAAAATGTTATAGTTTTAGGGGACCTAAATGCTAGGGTAGGAAATGAGCCTGTTGAGGGAGTCATCGGTAGTTTTGGTGTGGATGGTGTAAACGAGAGTGGAGAAAGACTGAAAAATGTATGTGAAGAGTGTAGATTGAGTGTAGGTAATACGTTCTTCAAAAAAAGGCGTATACACAAGTACACCTGGCATAGACTTGTGAGGGGAGAGATTGTAGAGAGGGCATTGATGGATTATGTGCTGGTGACAAGGGAAAGATTGTGTAGACTGCTGGATGTGAATGTGATGAGAGGTGAGGCGGAGGGTATGTCAGATCATTACCTGGTGGAGGGAAAGCTAAGAGTTAAGAGTTACAGGAGAATAAGAGACAAGCGTGAAGTAAGAGAGGTAATAAAAGTTAGTGAGTTAGAGAAGAGTGAAAAAGAGAGGGAGTACAAGGAAAGACTAAATGAAAAGTGGATGGAAGTGAGAGAGATCGAAGAGAGAGAAATAGAGGTTGAATGGCAACAGTTTAAGGAAGGAGTGAAAGCAAGTGCAGAGGTAGTATGCGGCAAAAGGAAAGTAGGAGGCAGAGGTATCAGGAAGGGAAGCGAGTGGTGGAATGATACGGTGAGAAAGGCAGTTGAGGAGAAGAGACAGTGTTTTGAGAGGGTTTTACAGGATGGTAGTGTTGAGGTATGGGAGAGGTACAAGGAGAAAAGGAGAGAGGCAAAACGGAAAATTAGAGAAGCGAAAAAAGATGCAAACGAAAGGTGGGGCCAAAGGCTGAGTGAGAATTTTGAAGAACGAAAGAAGATGTTCTGGAAGGAGGTAAATAAAGTAAGGAAAGGAGGACAAAAGAGGGAAGAGTCAGTGAAAGATGAAAATGGAGAATTACTAGTGGAACCAGTTGAAGTGAGGAAAAGATATGCCGAGTATTTTGAATCTTTGTTAAATACAAGAGATGGAAGAGAAGCAGTGATTGAAGCAGAGGGGGATGGAGATAGGTTACCCAGGCCACCCAGGTGGCAGGGAATGAATGAAAGGATTGAGGAAAATGAGGTGAAAGAAGCAGTGAAACAAATGAGAGCGGGAAAAGCAGAAGGTTTGGATGGTATTGCTGTGGAGTGTATAAAGAAGGGTGGAGATGTGATAATAGATTGGTTGGTGAGACTTTTCAATGTGTGCTTTGTTGTGTCAATGGTACCAATAGACTGGAAGAGTGCATGTATTGTGCCGTTGTACAAGGGGAAGGGAGATCGGCAGGAGTGTTCAAGTTATAGAGGTATTAGTTTATTGTCAGTGGTTGGAAAGCTGTATGGCAGGGTGTTGATAGAGAGGATAATAAAGTGTACGGAAGTTGCAATAGGAGAAGAACAGTGCGGTTTTAGGAGGGGAAGAGGGTGCGTGGATCAGATGTTTGCAGTAAGACAGTTATGCGAGAAGTATTTAGAGAAGCATAAGGAGATATTTTGGGCTTTTATGGACTTGGAAAAAGCGTATGATCGTGTGGACCGTGAAGCAATGTGGAAGGTGTTAAGGATTTATGAAATAGGAGGAAATTTGTTAGAAGCAGTTAAGAGTTTTTATGAAGGGAGCAGAGCATGTGTGAGAGTAGGAAATGGTGAGTTGAGTGAATGGTTTGAGGTAAAGGTAGGTTTGCGACAGGGTTGTGTAATGTCACCATGGCTGTTTAATATGTTTATGGATGGTGTGGTGAGGGAGGTGAAAAGGAGAACTATGGGAAGAGGATTGGGTTTAGTAGGAAAGAATGGTAGAGATTGGGAGTTGAATCAGTTGCTGTTCGCTGATGACACAGCATTGGTGGCGGATTCTGATGAGAAACTGCAGCGGGTAGTCAAAGAGTTTGGTGTGGTTTGTGGAAGGAGGAAACTGAAGGTGAATGTCAATAAAAGTAAAGTAATGGTGTGTAATAGGGGAGAGCATAGGGTGAATCTAGATGTGAGGCTGGATGGGGAAATATTGGAACAAGTAGAGTGTTTTAAATATCTAGGAGGAACGATAAGCAGGAGTGGAGGTATGGAAGTGGAGGTAAAACAGAGAGTGTGTGAAGGAAGGAAGGTTTTCGGAGCAATGGGAAGTATGTGGAAGACGAGAAATCTCGGAGTGAAAGTAAAAAGTGCACTGTATCAAGGAATTGTTGTGCCAACAGTGATGTATGGGGCTGAGACATGGGCTCTGAAGAAAAAGGAGAAAAGAGGGCATGATGTGATGGAGATGAGCTGCTTGAGGAGTATGTGTGGAGTTACTCGTAGAGACAGATTGAGGAATGAAGAGATACGTAGGAGAGTGGGGCAGCAGGAACATTTGTCAGCCAGAGTGGACAGAAGGGTGCTGAGCTGGTATGGTCATGTTGAACGAATGGGAGATGAAAGGCTTACAAAGAGAATATGTGAGTCAGGTACAAGGGGAGATAGAAGGGCAGGAAGACCCCCATTGAGATGGAGAGACTGTGTAAGAAAGGCTTTGGATGATAGAGGAATGACTATAGATCAGGCAGGGGAAGTGGTGGTGGACAGGAGTGAATGGAGAATGCTTGTGAATAGTTGAGTGAACACGTGGTCATTTGGAGTAAGGGGTCGGGCGCAAGTTCGACTAGATAATAGTCCATCAGGCGCCTGGCCCGGGGGACGATTAATATGAAGGGTGTGCCTGGAAGTGTGGTGGGAGGGCTTGTGGCTTTGGCTCCGCTGCATGTCTGCCTGCCGAGATCGGAACCTCTCCGGGTGGTCAGGGGCCGGGGGAGTGCTGGAGCGACCTTGGTAACCCTGGTCTCTGGGTCTTCTCCTGGGTGACCTGGATGTGTGTGAGTTTGTGTTTTTTATCTGTGTTTATTTTTTGTTTTATGTTGTTTTTGTGTTTTCCCGGTTCTTGCTCTGTCTTGAGTCGGCTACCCCCAAAATGGGGATTGGGCCTGAGCATATAGATAGATATATAGATAGATTTAGAGTCCAACTGGCACAGGCCATGATGCCTTCCTTGACATCAACCTTCTGTTCCAATACTGACCCTAGCCCTTCATCAGAGGCGTCAGTGTACAGTTGGAAAGGTTTAGTGAAATCGGGGTGACAAATTATAGGGTTGGAGGTCAACTTTTCTTTTAATGTTTCGAAAGCCACTTGGCAACTCTGGTCTCAATCGAAGTATCTTCCTTATTCAAGTCTTTTAGTCATAAGTCGAGCGAGTTTGGAGAATTTGGAATAAAACTTCTATAGTAGGAGGCCATCCCCAGAAATGCTCTAACCTCTCTGTCAGTGGTAGGTGGAGAGAAATCTGAAATAGTTCTCAATTTAAGGGGGTCATGTTGGATACCTTTCTTTGAGACTACATGTCCTAAGTATGCCACCTCGCGTGCCCCTAGTTGGCACTTGAGTTTCAATTTTAGTCCCACTTCCCGAATTCTGTCAAATACTTCTCGCAAACTGTCGAAATGCTCCCAGCTCCTCGAGAATATTATGATTTCATCCAGGTAGGCCCGACAATTCCGCCAAGTTAGTCCCCTAGCACTTCATCCATAACCCTAGTGAAACTCGCTGGCCCATTGCAAACTCCAAACGGTAGAACCGTGAACTGGTAAAGTTTACCTTCGCTCGTGGTGAACGTGATTTTCTCCTGATCCTCTGATTTTACCGGTACCTGCCAGTACCCGCTTTGCAAATCCAGAGTAGAAAACCACGTAGACTCGTTGAGCGACTACAGCGAGTCGTCGATGCGGGGTAGGGGCTGGGCGTCTTTAATCATGACATCATTCAGTTTTCTATATTCAACACAAAACCGAGTAAACCCATCTATTTTTTTTGCTAGGACTACTGACAATGACCACGGACTGTATGACTCCACTACTATCCCTTGTCTAAGCATATCATATGCCTGCTCCTTCTCCTGTTGTCTCATTTGTTTTGTCATCTATATGGTTGTCTAATAGGGGGTCTTTGTGTGTTTATCTCATGTCAGTGTCATGTCTGGGCTAATCCGTGGTTCCCCTTGTCTTGAGCGAGCACATCACGATATGCCCAAAATAATTCATATAATGTGCTCGCTTGGTCTGAGGTCAATTGTTTCGGATTTCTGGTAAATTAGCTTGTCCATTAGTCCCAACAGTGGTAGGTCGTGCAGTTGTGACTTACCATAGCAGTCTTCCCTTCTGGTAGTTAATTGTGGTCTCATACACTGTGCTTCCGTGCTGACTCCCAGCTTAGGCAAAATCTTCCATCTCTGTTTCTCCTCTAACATCTTCCCTTCTTTCTGGAAGTTTGCTCTCAAAGAAGGGTGACTGCTCTCAACCCTCCAACTATTGTCCAATTGCTCTCATTTCTTGCATCTCTAAAGTTTTTGAAACTATTCTTACTTCCAAATTTCTTCAGCATTTCTCTTCTCATAACCTTCTCAGATTGCCAGTATGGTTTCCTTAAGGGGAGGTATTTAGTTTGTTCCATAGACCTCCATCAAGCTTAAAATTACACCCCCTTGAGTGCCTTTCAAGATAAATTTGTAAATTTTTCGGTAGAAAAATTTCCCGGCCGAAGGCCGGTTCCTCTTAAATTACAGGCTCGCTATCGCTCGCCAGGATAAAATCGACACCTGAATTGCACAAAAAGTCTTAATATGGGGTGAAAGTTCTTAAAATCACTAAACTAATGGGGCAAACGTTATATAATATCAAAAGCAATGGGGCTAAACATGAGGGAGAAAGGGGTCAAGAAAAATATCCCTCAAGTGGAAATCCCCCCTTAAGGGTCGCTCTACTGGTGATCTCCTTTCATATCTTGCTAACTCTTGGTCATCCTCCTTTCAGGACTTCAGTGAGAAATGTTCTATTGCGCTAAACATATCAAAGGCCTTCGATAGAGTCTGCCCCAAATCTCTAATTTGTAAACAACCCTCCTTCGGTTTCTATCCCTCCATCTGTGACTTTATCTCTAATTTCCTTCCTGCTGTTCCATAGCTGTGGTTGTGGACGGCCATCATTCATTTCTTCATCCTGTCAGGGTCCTCAGGGTTCTATCCTATCTCCAATTATTTTTTTAATATTCATAAATGATCTTCTCAATTGTACGTCCAGCCCTATCCATTCATATGCTGACGACCCTACCTTGCACTATTCAGCTAGTTTTCCAGAACGTTCCAGCAAGCAATCCCTCAAAAACAAACAAGACGAGGCCATAGAACACTTATCTTCTGATCTATCAAGTATTTCTGATTGTGGCAGAGAAAATCTGGTTGCTTTCAATGCTTCCCAAGCGCAATTTCTCCATTTATCTACCTGTTAAGAACTCCCAGAGGACTATCCCTTATACTTCAACAATACAAATATCAACCCCTCATCTTCTCTCAGTATTGTTGGTGTCTCTTTTACTTCTCATCTCTCTTGGAAAGACCATGTTACCACACTTTCTAAAAACAGCTTCCCAGAAACTGGGCATTTGATTGGTTATGATATAAATATGACAGGCCCAGTTCTTAAAGATTTTTGAATATTTAATATTATTTTAATTTTGTTTTATTAATAAATATATAAATGTATATATTTTCTGCATAAATTAGGTGCTTAAGGTGTATAATGAAGGACACATTTGAAATCATTATTTCCCGGCACTTGCAAGGGGCTGAAATGATACGCGGAAGATATGTGCTCGTAATGCCCTTAGCTGAACGTCAGCCAGTGGTGGTGACCATGATAATGAGTGGGTATTGTATTTTAGATGATTATAAGTGATTATTGTCTCATGGTCAACAATGCAACAGCCAAGAACATTCTGTGCATTGAGCTTGGTAACAAGGCTGGCGTTCTGTGAACGCCGATACCGCCCAATGGAATTGTTTTAAATGGTATAGTGAGGATGCCGATGTCTCACCCCCCTAAAGAAAATATTATTTATACATTTCATGGTTATTGATTTCTTATGTTAAAATAACGAAATCAATACAAATGTGATAGATTTCAAAATTACTGTATACGATATGTGCCAAGAGAGAATTATTTATTTTTAAAATTACCTATACATCGAATATGTAGCCCAACAAAGTCATCCCTACAGACAATGTTCCGTAAACAAGTGATATTAAGTGTTGACTCATCATATTATTATCTAACCAATAATCCTACCTGTTAGCAAACTATCAACCACGGCCAATACTCCACTGATGAGATAGGTGAGACTGAGTGTGGGCCGGAGTAAAGGCAGTCCCAGTTCCTCCACGATAAACACCCCACTAGGCGCAAAGATCAGTCCGTAGCCAGTCCCTGCTAACCCTAGCGTTACTGCTCTCCATGTCAGAGTTGGAGAAAAACTGAAAGCTGGAAAATATTCTTGGATTAAATTAATTGGCATAATTTTAGTTGTATTTTGATTAATATTTCTAGCCTTTATTTAGTCTTAGATAGACCTCTAACTATATTTCATGTTACTGAAACCAATCCCTGGCAGGATTAACGTCACCAGCCATGTTAGGTTCGCTGTCACTTCAGTACTGCAATATATGGTTGGCACTAGAGCTTTTTTTGTTTAATAACTTCCAATAGCCAACTTCATTTCATTACTCTTATGGTAATATTTACATTTGTTTAATTTAATTCTAGAAAATAATAACAAGGTATAGGAGAAGGGAAAAAATTAACACCCAAATTTCTTTGATTCTGATATTTTTGTGATCACTTAAGTGTGCATGTTCATGTTTGTTTCCCTTGTTAAGCATGTTCTAATTCTGTGAAACAAAAGCTTTAAGAAAGAATACACAAAGCTTTGCCAGAACGTACCTGTTCAAGCCTGTACTCAGCTATCAACATAAGTTTTCCAGCTGGTCTGTGGCCTTGACAGTGACAAGAAGGAATCAATATGTTTTTGCATTGGAGCCCGGGGCCGAGTCAGAAGTGTTCAGACGACCGCCTTGTAGATTTCACATTTGTTCGGAGTTAGCGCATGTGAGTGATCGGATAAGGTAAGATTGCTTGCACACACGTGCATTCACTCCAATGGTTCGAGGGTGACTGAATGTAATTGGACCGCATCCTAGTAAACATAATAATTATATCTTCCCAGATTTTTTTTTTTTTTTGTTATGTGGTGATGGTGCAAGACGTCTCAGCACATGTGCAGAGAGGATGTCTGGAGACATTTCTGCCAGACTTCTTTCAATTTTTATGTTTTGCTTAACCTTTATATGGCGAATCTATGGTATTTGAAAGTGCCCGCCAGGCGAATGTATTGAGGCTCATTCCCGACGAAAATCGTCATTATCCGATAAATATCGTTGTTATTTGCTCATATGCGCCTATTTTACGTTTAATATGAAGATATTACATGTAACAGCAATAAAACAAGTGGGAACAGTATTTGGGGGGTGAAAAAGACGAATTATTGCTGACCGGCACAGCGCGGCGCACACCCTCCCCCTCTCAGTTATCGATCGTCACTAACGTCTTGCAAGTGAAGTCCCTCTCTTGTTACGATCTCTATATGCCTCCCCTTCGACCTTGAAACCGGGTGGGGGATATTGGCGAGGAAAATAAACCAATAAACAAGAGAATTAACACCTTACGAGCGGCCTATGCGGTTTATTTATATGTACCGCACAGCGGGGTGTTTTTAGCCAAAATAGGGCTGTTTACGTGATCATTTTCATGCCTAAATAAGACCCAGAACGTAAAACAAGTACCTATCCCTGAAAGGGCATAAACAGAGCTTTCGAATGACACCATAACGATCCTTGTATGATGGATAGTTTTCTTGCAATAACCGTGCAACGCGAGTGCAAAAAGCAGGTAATTCGGTACTTTCGGTACATAATTGAGTATGTAGCGAGTGAGAGAGGGAGGAGGGAGCTGAGATTTGTGTCAGTAGGTTCGCCGCGGTGGTCTGGAGCAGTCATACGCTCGCTAGTCTCCTGCCACCACTTGTCTCTCTCTCTCAGCCACATTACGTGCTGAAATTGCCACTCGACCTATGTCGAGCGCCGCCACATAGTCCAGCTTTTTTTAACTCGACTTATGTTGCTCGCCGCTAATTAAGGGTTAAAGGAAAAAGAGATGATAATTGAAGTGGTAGGAATGGGGTGAAAAGGGGGGGTGGGGGTTTGGACACATGTGGAGGAGTGATAAGGGGTATGGAGGGGAATTCTCGCACATATTCCTTTTTTTGAGTGCCACTGGGGTCTTTGAAAGTTTTTTTAAGGCCTTGGATCTTAAGAGTCCCGTTGCCTTCGCCCAGTAAAACTCTTCAGAGTCTCGGCTCCGTTCCCGGGTTAATCGATTCGGAATGTGAGGAAATAATAGAAAACAGTAAATAAACTGCTCAACATGCTAATTTTCGTGGAATTTTATTCATCTCAGTGTGTACTTTGGAGACCGAAAGTTGTTGAGCAGAGGCCAATCATTAACATCCACTCACGCTACAGTATATACATTATGTATGATGTACATGTAAGGTACATAACACTTGTCATTTAATTGCGTAGGCAAGTAATTTTCTTTTAGGTTTTCTGATTAATATATAATTCCACCCTAAATATATATTAATTACACACACATATTTACACTGTTCTATATACATTCTTGCTTCTCTCTCACATTTAAAGGGGTAGTGGGTGTGATACTCAGCAGAGCAGGATGTCACACATAGGGCAATAGTGCACTCGCAGCAGTACCACCTGGTGTCCTTCATCTCGTTCTGCGAACGACACATTGTGTACTTGGACACATAGCAACACTGTTGAGCACTGCGCCCACCTCCTGTATCTGATAGTGCCTAGGGGTAATGTTGGATGGAGAGTTGAGGTGGAGTCTCCAGAGGGGCACTGGTGTGGCGGCCTCATAATTGCAGCGTGGGGCCCGTGGTCACCGATGACCTCTCTGCATACCTACAGCACATATTCCTCCAGGGTCTCTCGCTTTCCGCTCACATTTCACCTGTGTGATTCACGATAGCACGATTCTTGGATTTGGAGAGACCTTGGCGGTACATGATGCACTTGTCACAGCTCAAAATAGACTGACGTTTTTAGCTGTCGAGCGGGTTAGAGGCGACTCATTCTTGATGTATACAGTAAGAACGAGAGTGACGTGACGTGGTATGGATATTGATGTGCTGGAGAGTGTGATAAGGAATACCTTGAGTTGATTCGGTCATGTGGAGTGTTTGGAGGGGAAAGCATGACTAAATGTATGTATGAGAGTAGATAGAAGGGCAGGGAGGGTGAGGTAGCCCTAGAATGTGGATGGAGTTAGTAGGTATAGAAGTGACAATTGTGTGGAGTTAGAGAGGCTATGCACGGCTGACTGATGTGATCTTATTAGAGTTAAACAATAGTAATTTATAGTCATTTACAATCATTAGCTGAGAAATAACAGTGAGCAGATTTGACCTTATGAGCACCTGTCTCCCAAACAACTCATTAAATCCGATAAACAAAGCTTATGAAGCTTGTGTAATTGTCGTTTGTTTGTATTCTTGTGGAGGAATCTGTGTCAACGTTTTGTTTATTTGTTTCGCTCTCTGCAAGCAGAATTTATCTAAACAACAAACACACAAATGGACAAATTTTAATGAAATATCATCCCTACCTTCATTAGGTTTCAGCAGTAAAATAATTGCCGTTTGCCGAGTATCTGATGGTTTAGGTGATTTACATAAATATATGATGTTACTTAAATGACTGTCAATCTGAGTTTAGCGACTTAACACTCCAATTTAATATTAACATATACAATAATCGGAGTATGATCGTACCTGTCACCATAGTAGCCGTAAGGACAGTCCCGGCTATGATGACAGCTCTAGCAGGAACCCTGGGGCAGCAGGGAAGCAGAGAGGTCATGATTCTGGCTACCAGGTTACAGCTACCAGCCACCGACAGACACAATGACGACTCTCGCTGACTGAACCCGGAGGCCACCATTGCAAAAGGCACCATGGTGAAGATGTTAGTAATAGTGGCACTATTAAGTGCTAACATAGTACTTATAATGATAACAGTGGGATTTTTAAGCATCACCAAGTTATGAACAACTGTGTTTTTTATCCTCTTAAGACTGTCTTGTAATCGAATGGAATATGTAATTGACGCCTTCTCTCTGATGTCAGTGGTAGGGTGGTAAACATCCTTCCTGTGCCATTCAACTGGGTGGAAGACCATGGCTGCAACACAACCGTTAAGTGTAAGAGCTCCTGTGATGAGAGTCGCTCCCTTGAACCCGAACTCCTCCTGAAGCAGCGTAATCACTGGTGCCATTACCATCTGACTCACACAAACGCCACTAGATGTTATAGAGTTGGCAATCATTCTCCAGCGAACGACATAGTGCGAGACAACTGAGTAGTTTATACTTAAACCAACTGACATATTTGTACCTGAAATATAAGGGAGCAATTAGAATAGTTTTGTTTTCTATAGCATGTTCAATTGTCAGTTCTTAATTTTTGTAGGAGATGAACTTGTACTGTACCCTACCAATATTTGGGGCTGAAATATCAGGAAATATTTCTAATTATAGTCTCCATAATTATACAATATTATTGGTAAGACCGTAGGAGTAAAAGCCTAGCTATGTAGGCTTGTCCACCATTCTTTAACTGTCTTCGTAGCGCAATGGATAAATGCACTGAATTTCGGTGTGAGCATCCTAGGTTCGAATCCCTGGACTGCCACATGTATTTGTTGATTTCATTAATTGAGTTTAGGAGTAAAGTCGGTTGGTGGAGGGAACATAATAATTCATTCAGGTTCAGGGATAGTTTATAGAGAGGCCTTCCTTAGGGCTAAGGCCCCATTAATTACTCCTTCCATTCATCTATCCATAGCCTATGATAGCCCAGTTGGAATGTGTGTACATGCTTAGATTGATATGCAGGATTCGAAACTGCTTAATAAATCGTAGGCTTGTTCACCATTCTTTAACGGTCTTCGTAGCGCAATGGATAAATGCACTGAATTTTGGTGTGAGCATCCTAGGTTCGAATCCCTGGACTGCCACATGTATTTGTTGATTTCATTAATTGAGTTTAGGAGTAAAGTCGGTTGGTGGAGGGAACATAATAAGTCATTCAGGTTCAGGGGTAGTTTTTAGAGAGGCTTTACTTAGGGCTAAGGCCCCATTAATTACTCCTTCCATTCATCTATCCATAGCCTATGATAGCCCAGTTGGAATGTGTGTACGTGCTTAGATTGATATGCAGGATTCGAAACTGCATAATAAATCGTAGGCTTGTCCACCATTCTGTAACTGTCTTCGTAGCGCATTGTATAAATGCACTGAATTTCGGTGTGAGCATCCTAGGTTCGAATCCCTGGACTGCCACATGTATTTGTTGATTTCATTATTTATTTGGAATAGATTCCTCCATGCCTCCTCTTTGTGATTCTGATGGCTCCATCTCTTTGTATCCATTATCGAAGGCCAATATTTTATCTAATATTATTATTAATAAAGTAAATGTGCCGTTTTGCCCAAAATCAAAACGGCATACCCAACTCTGCGATGGGTTACCATCATCACTACTAATACCATCATCAATCACAAGCAACATAATCACTACTACTGCCATCATCACTACAACTGCCATCATCACTACAACTGCCACAATCATCACAAGTACTGTCATCATCACCATTACTATGATCATCATCACTACTACAATTACAATTATCACTACTACTCTCACCATCATCACTGTCCATTGTCACTAGCGTCTTAATCACTACTATCATCATTGATACTACAACTATCAACCATCATTACTAATATCATCACCACCATCTTACAATAATCATTACTACTGTTAACATCATCACTACTACTATAACCATCATCATTACTACAGTCACAAATATTACCATAATTTATTCTACTGTCACCATCATCACTACTACTGCCATCATCACCATTACTATGAACTTCATCACCACAACTATCGTCATCACTACAAATTTCACCATCCTCACTACTACTCACCATCAAAACTAATACTCACACCATTGTCACTACCATCATCACTACTGTAATTATTATCACTACAACTATCATCATTACTTGTCACCATCATCACTACTATTATGACCATCATTACTACTACTGTCACCATCATATCTACTACTGTCATCATCATCACTACTGTCATCATCATCAATACAACTACAACCATCATCACTACAATTATCACCATTATCACTACTATCACCATAAATCCAAATATTACTACCATCACTTCTAATGCCAACTAAACTAACTTAACCTAGCAAATGCATAGCAAGATGTTTTCGCTCCCAGAACGAATGCGTTCTTAGTGCGAGCCCCTTCGGGGCTCACACACTAAACACGCCAACATTGCTGGGGGGGGGGCAAAACCATATTTTGGACCTAAAATCATAACTATTGCATGAATTCAAAAAATATTTTTTGACTGATGTTTGCATTCACGCAAAAAATGTTCGTTGGAAATTTGGTGAAAATCCGTCCATCGGTCTAGGAGGAGTTCCGAGACAGACGGTCGACGACGACAACAGACATTTTTATCATGTGGTACCCACTATACGGGGGGGGGGGGGCGATACCAAACTCTGCTTACGCAGAGTTGATAAGCAGAGTAATCAGGAATTGTCTTTGCCATTGACACGTTTCCCTAGACCCAACCTCAATTCAATGGCATTCAAATCAGCTGAACTGAAAAGGTACTTGCTGGATCTTGATACCTATGGTGGCACAGACCCGGATGGGTTTTTCCCTCTCTTTTTTAAAAAGGTTGCAGTGGTCTTGACACCTAAATTGGCTGTGGTGTTTTGGTTGCTTTTGAAATTGTGTAGTTTTCCTCTTTGCTGGCGTAAGGCTAGTATCACTCCTATTCCAAAGGGAAATACTGCCTCATCATCTTCTTATGACTATCACCCTATCTCCATTACGCCTATCCTATCCAAGCTCTATGAGAGGCTTTTGTCCAGACGCCTTTCCTCTTATTGTAATAGTCATAATTTGATACCAAACTCACAATTTGGTTTTCGTAAGGGACTGGGTACATGTGATGCGCTTCTGACACTCACTCATGACTTGCAATCTTCATTGGACCAGGGGGACATGAGTCTCGTGTCGTGGCTATTGACATTAGTTCTGCTTTTGACTTAGTCAACCATAAAGCACTTCTGTATAAGTTACAGCTCATCGGTATTGGTGGCAATTTTTTAAGGATCTTTGAAGATTTGTTGACGAAAAGATCTGTCTGTGGTCATTAATGGGTGTCATTCCCCTTCTGTTACTGTTGTTTCTGGCATTCCACAAGGCAGTGTCCTTGGGCCTTTGCTTTTTATTATTTTTACTGCTGACCTGTGTTCCAAGCTTAAAAATAAACTAATCTCCTATGCCGATGATACAACTTTATATGCGTCAATTCCATCACCAATTGATCGACACGAAATTGCTACTGCTCTGAATAGGGACTTAGCCAAAATTACATCATGGTGTGAACTTTGGGGTATGAAACTTAATGCTAGTAAAACACACTCCATTATCATCAGCAGATCTCGTACCTTGGATCCTCCCCATCCTTATCTACAAGTTTCTGGCGAGCAAATTGAGAATGTGGATACTCTGCGTTTGTTAGGAGGTACTCTGGATCCCAAACTTACTTTTGAAAAGCATATTCGTTCTTTCTCCTCTTCCATTTCCCAAAAAATTGGTCTGCTTCGCAAGTGTTATAAAACGTTTGCTTGTGACGCCACAGTTATCAAGTCTCTTTATGCTTTTATTTTGCCACAATTCGAGTACTGCTCACCTGTCTGGTTGTCAGCAGCTAACTGCCATCTCAAGTTGCTTGACAGGGCACTAAATTCTATCAGTTTTATTCTACCTCATTTGTCTCTTGATCTGTGTCATCGACGTAAACTTGGAGCCCTTGGTTTTTTATTTAAAGTTTTTGACAACCCTCAGCATCCCTTACATGGGGTTCTGCCAGGACCCTATGTTCGGGCTCGTGCAACTAAATTCACAAGCAACCTTAATGATCTTGCCATGAGCCGTGTTAATTTTTCTACCACACAGTTTTCACGGTGTTTTGTGCCGGCCATGGTTGACTTGTAGAATAAGTTGCCAAATGACCTAGTCAATTCAGCTCATATCTCCATCTTTAAGTCTAGAGTTAATGCTTTTTTGCAGCATTAATTCTAATTTTTAAACCTATTTTATTCTATTCTATTGTTTTATATCTATATTTGTTATCCTCCACTGCATAATATTGTATTATTCATTTTATCTGTGTTTAATATATATATATATACACAGTACAGTATACATGTTTTTTGTTTTTCCCTAAAGATGCCGTAGTCTCTCTCCAGTGCCTCCGGGTGTTTTGTGTGGATTCATCTTACTGGTGTTTCTGCACCCTGGTTGGAGACTTCAGCATCTCATATAATAATAATAATAATAATAATAATAATAATTAATTGAGTTTAGGAGTTAAGTCGGTTGGTGGAGGGAACATAATAATGTAACATTGTGGCTAGCACTTCCTAAAACCAGAACTAATAATGACGCTATGGAATAAGTTATACTCTAATAAAAACTTATAGTTGTTTACTGTACCTGTGCAATATAATAACATTAAAAAAAAAACGACGGCTTATAAACATATAAGTTATTTAATGGTGTGTCGTCCAGAATGACCAATGCAGTGTAGTGTTCATAAATTATATTATTACTGTATATCATACCCTGTAATGTTTTCGTAGCATACTCTAGTATTACCACTTTAGGTAATCATATCTGGCTCCCTTACATTTATTCTCAACCTTGCCAAGTCAAGTAATATCGATATTGCTTCACAAGATAATAAAATGAAAAACTGATGGATATGGGAGAAGGAGGGAACATTTTATAATCCAATGCCCAAATTCGTGGCTATCTACATACGCTACCAACGACCATCAAACTAACATGCTATGTTCTCAATGCAGCACACTAGTCGCCTAGATATGTTGGATTGATAGGAAAAACAAATCTATACAGATGTATCCTAATTAATTAAATACTATATAATAAAATAGACGCGCCGTTTTGCCCAAAATCAAAACGGCATACCCAACTCTGCAATGGGTTACCATCATCACTAATATTACCACCATCATCACTACTACTATCATCATCACTACAACTGTCACCATCATCACTACTACTATCATCACCATTACCATCATCATCACTACTATTACAATTATCACTACTACTCGCACCATGTTCACTAATACTGTCACCATTGTCACTACTACTATCATCACTACCACTATCATCATCACCATTACAATAATCATCACTACTAATATTACAATCATCACTACTAATCTCACCATCTTCACTAATACTGTCACCATTGTCACTAACACCATCACTACTGTCATCATTATCACTACAACTAACACCATAATCATCATCACCACTATTATGACCATCATCACTACTACTACTACTACTGTCATCATCACTACCATCATTATTACTACTGTCATCATCATTACTACAACTACAACCATCATCACTACTATTACCATCATCCCCACTATTACTATCATCACTTCTAATGTCAATTAATCTAAGTTAACCTAACAGATGCAGGGCGAGATGTTTTCGGCCCAGAGCGAATGCGTTCTGTGTGTGCGCCCCTTCGGGGCACACACACTAAGAACGCCATCATTGCTGGGTGGGGGGAAACTAAATTTTGGACCTAAAATCATAACTATTGCATAAATTCAAAAAATATGTTTTGCATTCACCCAACAAATGTTTGTGTGAAATTTGGTGAAAATCCGTCCAACGGTCTAGGAGTTCAGCGACAGACGGACATCAACGACGACGACGACGACAGAGACAGACATTATTTTTGGTGGTACCCACTATATGGGGGGGGGGGGGGGAAGGGGGTACCAAACTCTGCTTACGCAGAGTTGATAAAGTAGACGTGCCGTTTTGCCCAAAATCAAAACGGCATACCCAACTCTGCGATGGGTCACCATTATCACTACTAGTCACTATCACCATTACTATCATCAGCACTACTACTATAGTCATCACTACAACTCTTACCATCATCACTACTACTCTCATCATCACTACTACTGTCATTATCACTACTACTTTCACCAATCACTACTACTCACCATCATCACTAATACTGTCACCATCATCACTACTGTCATCATAATCACTACAACTATCATCATCACTACTATTATGACCATCATCACTACTACTAGTACTGTCACCATCATATCTACTACTGTCATCATCATCACTACCATCATCATCACTTCTGTCATCATCACTACAACTATAACCATCATCACTACTATTACCACCATTATCACTACAATTACCATCATCACTACTATTATCACCATTATCACTACAATTACCATCATCCCCACTATTACTACCATTACTTTTAATGTCAACTAAACTAACTTAACCTAACAAATGCGGGGCGAGATGTTTTCGCCCCCAGGATGAAGGCGTTCTGTGTGTGAACCCCTACGGGGCACACACACACAGAACGCCATCAATGCAGGGGGGGGGGGGGGGGACACCCCCGGGGGGGGAGGGTTAAACCATATTTTGGATCTAAAATCATAACTATTGCACAAATTCAACAAATCTGTTTTGACTGACGTTCGCATTCATCCAACAAATATTTGTGTGAAATTTGGTGAATATTCGTCCAACAGTCTAGGAGGAGTTCAGCGACAGACGGACATCGACGACGACGACAACGACAAATTTTTTTTGGGTGGTACCCACTATACAGGGGGGGGGGGGGAGGGGGGGAATACCAAACTCTGCTTACGCAGTGTTGATAAAGTAGACGTGCCGTTTTGCCCAAAATCAAAACTGCATACCCAACTCTGTGATGGGTTACCGTCATCACTAATATTACCACCATCATCACTAATATACCACCATCATCACTACTATCATGATCACTACTACTGTCATCATTACCACTACTATTACAATCATCACTACTACTCTCGACACATCTTCACTAATACTGTCACCATCAACACTACTCTCATCATTATCACTACAACTATCACCATAATTACTACTATTATCACCATCATCAATAAGACTCACCATCATGACTACTACTGTCACCATTGTTACTACCATCATCACTACTGTCATCATTATCACTATAACTATCATCACTACTTGTCACCATCATCACTACTACTAGTACTGTCACCATCATATCTACTACTGTCATCATCACTACCATCATCATTACTACTGTCATCATCACTACAATCACAACTATTTCGCTTTAAAGATAAGAGGGAGTTCTGGAAGGATATTAAGAAAAATCGGGCTAACAAAAAACACTCCAATGTCATAGACGGTCACAGTGGTAATTCTAATATCAATACTGTATTTTATGAAAAATGTCTTCTACATCAGTCTGCTAATGATCCACACTCGGAACAATTTTTTATTGATGACCTCAAACAAATGTGGCCAGAAAGTAGAATTTTTTTCTTAAAAATGTCCAGTGACAATTTGAAGACAATTATTCCAAGACTAAATAATGGTCAAGGCCACGATTCAGTTAACACTCAACGAGCGGCCTAGGCGGTATTTTTTACCGTGCCGCCCAGCGTTTTTTTTTTTAACATAAATGGGGTTGTTTCCGTGCTCTTTTTCACGCATAAACAAGAGCCAGAGCGTAATACAAGTATGTATTCCTGAAAGGGCGTAAATTGAGCTTTCCAATGACACCCGAACCATCCTTCTACGATCACTGGTTGTCTTGCAACGATCGTGCAACCGAAGGGCAAAATCGCTAAAATACGGTCATTTTGTTACATAATTACGTGTGTAGCGAGTGAGAGAGGGTGGAGTAGAGTGGAGTAAATGTCAGTGGGCCCACGACGGTCGTGGCGAGCGGTCACGAGGTAACCTATACTCCTCCCACCGCTCGGCTCTCGCTCAGAGCCAATATTGCGCCAAAATTGCACACAGACTTAAGTCGGGCCCCGCCACATTGTCCAGCTTTTTAGATACAGACTTAAGTTGGGCCCCGATAGACAAGGGTTAATGCTTTATTTCTAAAGAATGCTTCCGGAAAGTTTTTAGAGAACTTGTCTAATTTTTTTAACATCTGCTTTGTTCATTGTTGCCTCCCCTGTGACCTGCTTAAAGGTACTATTACCCCGATAGTTAAAGATAACAAAGGTAATATAACTGATTCCTCAAACTACAGGCCTGTTATGCAGTCTTCATGTCTTCTGAAAATATTTGAGCTGTATATTTTAGATATTTTATCTGAAAAGCTTAGTTTTAACTTCAGACAGTTAGGTTTTAAGGCGGGTTGTTTAACAAGTGATGCATGTTTTATACTTAAAGAACTTATGAAAAAATATATAAATTGCAAGAAAACTTCCATTGCAACATTTATCGATTTAAGCAAGGCATTTTAGAGTAGACCACTTTTTTTTAGGAAATAAACTTTTAGATAGTTCTGTTCCAGTGGATATTGTACTTTTAATCATGCATTATCTTAGAAATCAAAAAGCAAACTTTAAATGGAATGAATCATACAGTCTATATGCCTTTATTGAAAAGGGTGTTAGGCAGGGTGGTGTACTCTCATCTTTTCTTTTTAGCTATTACATTGGCTCTATTATTAATGCTGTTCTCAACACTGATGTTGGATGTAAGTTTGGAATAACAAGATGCAATATCCTGGCGTACGCGGATGAAATGGTGCTTCTAGCAAGCTCTGTCTCGGAGATGAATGTTCGGTATGATAAACTCAAAACTGGTATTGATATACACTCATTGATCATCAATAGAAATAATTCCAAATGCATGATATTTAGAAATAAGAGTGATGAGCTGACTCAAAGCATCGAGCTTGCTGGTGATAGGCTGCAGGCAGTGAAAAGTTACAAGTACCTTGGCCATAATATGATTAACTTCAATTTTAACCCTCGTCTAGCGGGGGGGTTTTGGGCTATTTTGGGCATATTCAAGATCAATCAAGTATCCGCATGAAAAGAAATTTATTCAGCAAAAACCTAGGCGCTACAAGCTTCAAAATGAGACCAGAACGAGCTACGTAGCACTCTTCGTTTTGATGCAGTGGTACCACCAACATGGGAGTTTAGCGTATAGCAGCATATTTTTTCCAGCTACACTCACTACAGGCTACACTGCCGGCCTCTCGAGAACAGAGGGAGCGTGAGTCAGTGGGCGGCGGTAAGCCCTGGGTGCCGGCCGTGTGGCCTGCTGCGCTCCCGGCCATTTGCACTCAATTTTAACCCTTTAAAAGCCTTAATAATGCTCCTAACTTGCTGCTTTTTAGATATGGACTTAAGTCGGGCCCCGCTCTTTAACCTCTGAAGTGCGCATGGGGGGTATGAGACACCACACTCCTGTGCTGACGTATTTGAGCTGTTCCCATCACTAACATAATTATTTTACCATAAATAGCATTAATACTTATCCATATGGGCCTATTATAGGTTGATTATAAAGGTAATAACCTGTTACAACAATAAAACAAGTGGAAACAGCGTTTGGATGGTCAAAATCGGCGATACAGGCCGGGAGTTACATAATGTATGGCTGAGGCAACCTCCCTCCCACCACTTTTCCCCACGTCTGGAGAGAGACTGTCGATCGATACTCTCTCTCTCTCTCTCTCTTGCACTCGCTTGCTAACAGTGATAACAATGCCCTGCTTGCAACTCGCTAATGTTAGCACGAAAATATACCACAGAATAAGGGAATAACAGGGAAAATAGGTGATAACTGAAGGAGGTGAGGAAAGTGGGGAAGGAGGGGAGGTGGAGGAGTGATATTTGGCATGGCCCAGGGGCAATAAAACAAAAAATGTTTTGGGGTGTTTTAAATGATTTTTTAATAGCCTTACTCTTAACCCGTACAGCCCCAGCGACGCGTCTGACGCGTCGGCGATGTATGTAACGCACAGCCCCAGAGACGCGTCTGACACGTCACCCTAATTGCGCCGACCGTAACCTCAGGTGTAGCCACTCAAGAGGGCTCAGATTTGTATGGGAACTGTGTACGTATCTCACGCAACCGTGCCGATGGTTGAAAACTCTCAAAGTCCACGTGCGTGCGCGTGAACGCGCAATAACCTGTTTTTTTGGGGTAATTGCCTTCAATTTTGTACTCTTGTAAAATACGTTTTCGGGGGCTCTGTAGGACCATTCTTTAAGATTTTTGAGCGGTTTTTTGTGGTTTTTCCTTCATTCGTAACCCATTCGCTATTGTTTCTGGAATATAAAAAAAAATTGAAAACCGGCCGGATTCTGGTGAACAAACATTACAAAACTAGCCGGGGCTCCACGGGTTAAGAGTCTTCCCGCAGTCCGCCGGGGGAACTCTTAAGAGTCTTCCGGCAGTTCCCGGGTTAAGTGTTAAAGAAAATAATGATATAAATTTTAGACTAAAAAAAATTGATGCCTCATTTAATAGTGTTTTTAGGAATTTTAAATCAGTAGATAAACAAACTACTATTTCTTTTTAACTCTTATTGTTTACCTGACTATGGCCTTAATTTATAGGATCATGATAGGACTTAATTCTCAAATCTTTAAATCTTTTGAAAATGCTTTTAGCAAGGCACTAAAACGAATGTGTGAAGTACCTTCATTTGCCAGCAGTCACATCACAGCAGCTCGGTGTAATCAGTTGCTCCTTAACGCCTTACGAGCGGGCCCGTCAGTAACTTCTACTGTCCGCCAAGTGGGTGTTTTTTACCCTAAACGACGTTGTTCCGTGCTCTTTTTCATGCATAAACAAAAGCCAGAGCGTAATACAATTATGTATCCCTGAAAGGGCGTTAATTGAGCTTTCCAATGACACCAGAACCATCCTCCTACGACCACACGTTCTCTTGCAACGATCGTACAAGACGAGTGCAAAAACCCTTAAATACGGTATATAATTCCCTGCGTAGCGAGGGAGGGAGGGTGGATGTGTGTGGAGTAGACGTCAGTAGGCGCGCGGGACCCGTGCCAAGCGGTCATGAGCCGACCTATGCTCCTCCCACCGCTCGTCTCTCTCTCAGAGCCATTATTGCTCAAAAATTGCACACGGACTAAAGTCGGGCCCCGCCACATAGTCCTTTCTTCTCTAGCCCGACTTAAGTCCACCCCCGCTAGACAAGGGTTAAGCACCGAGTAGCCCTAGTACAAGATAGATATTGTAAGAGAGTTTTTAGATCACGTAACCCTTTGATAAAATGTGATATTCCTTTTATTATGGACGGACTATTTATGCAACACACTATCAAGCGCTTTAGAAGTACTTATAATGTTAGTATATTGGAAGAAAGTCTGGATATTATAACAGCTAGAATACAATGGGTTCAAAGGCATGAGGACAAACGTGGGCCCTGTATATATTATGGTTATTAGCTCTCACGAGTCAGATTTTTTTTTAAGCCGATTTATTTATTTGTTTTATAAATCTTGATTTAATATTTGTATTAACTGTTGTATGTTTGCATTTCTAAAGTCTCATTTGATTTACATATTGATGAGCTTCATGTTTCTCACATATTTGGGGGCATGAGTTTTCTCAGCTTCACCTTTCCCATATGCTATTTTATCATTAAATAATTTACCTTTATATTCAAGTGGGTTTTGAATTGCCTCCATAGCCTTCATTGGGATTATACTGTATATAGGATTAATATTACTATTTACATGTAAATTAAGTGTGAAACAGATGGAAGACCATTTTAAACATTTCATTCTGTATATAAGAGTTCATTTACTATAAATTAATCAGGCGTATACTTGGATTATCTTAATTCAATAATTTTAAATAGATAACTTTTTTTGTAAATATGTAACTCATGTATATGTTTTACGAAATAAAGAATTGAATTGAATTGAACTACTATTATCACCATCATCACTACTATTACCATCATCCCCACTATTACTATCATCAGTTCTACTGTCATCTAAACTAACTTAACCTAACAGATGTGGGCAGAGATGTTTTTGGCCCCAGAATAAATGCGTGCTGTGTGTGAGCCCCTTCGGGGCACACACACTAAGAATGCCATCAGTGCTGGAGGGGGATGGGGGGGGGGGGGGGACCATATTTTGGACCTAAAATCATAACTATTGCACAAATTCAAAAAATCTGTTTTGAATGACGTTCGCATTCACCCAACAAATGTTTGTGTGACATTTGGCGAAAATCTGTCCAACGGTCTAGGAGGAGCTCAGAGACAGACGGACATCGACGACGACGACAGACATTATTTCGGGTGGTACCCACTATACGGGGTGGGGGGCGATACCAAACTCGGCTTACGCAGAGTTGATAATATTTTTGTTTTTCTTCTATGTGAGTGAGGGAGACAAAAGGCAGAATTGCCTGTGGCGAGTTCCTCCCTAAGAGTTGAAAGCGTGACAGGGCCAAAATCAAGGGACGTTCGAGCCAGAATGCCTGGACACACGGAGTTTGAAGCAATTTAACCCTTATTTAGCGGGGTCGGACTTAAGTCCGATACGAGAAAATTGGACTAAATGGCGGGGTCGGACTTAAGTCCGTGGGCGTATTCCCGCCCTAATTTAGGTGGAAAGCGAAACTTGGTGGTCAGGCGGTGTACTACAAGGGCCCACCCACACATCCCCACTGCGTGACCGTGACTAAGTGACCCTCAAGCAGCCATAATGGAAGGTCAAGATTTGCCCGTGTTCGATTCGGTGGCCGCCATCCCTAGTGCGTCGCGCCACCCTACTAACCACGCCCGGCTTACCACCCAGGAACTAGATATCATGCTGAACTCTTCAGAACTTTCTAATAAGCTGTTGGGATGAAACCGTCGAAGGTCTGGGTGAGAGTTTTGGTAGTGTGATGACTCGGAAGACGAAAATAACCCGATCATAGGCTTTCACCCCAAGCATAATTTGCGTGGGGTGGATGTGTGGTTGATATTGGACAGACCCTTGAGCAAATTGGAGACGTTCCTGACGAAGAACATACTGGTGTGGGTGTTGGTAAGTACAATTTATATTTTATAATTGCTTGAAAATGTGATTGCAAGCATTTTATCACCTTACGAGCGGCTGGTGGAGTATATTTCACTGTGCCGCCCAGCGGGGTTTTTTTTTACCCTAAATGGGGTTGTTCCGTGCTCTTTTTCATGCATAAACAAGACCCAGAGCGTAATACAAGTATGTATCCTGAAAGTGCGTAAATTGAGCTTTCCAATGACACCCGAACCATCCTTTTACGATCACTGGTTGTCTTTCAACGATCGTAAAACACGAGTGAAAAAACCCTAAAATACGGTAATTTCCTTATATAATTCCCTGTGTGGCGAGCGGTCTTGAGGTAATTTATGCTCCTAATCACCGCTCCGCTCTCTCTCAGAGCATATTACGTCCTCAAAATTGCACTCTACAAGAAATTTCCTTTGCATTTTATAGCGTATTATTTGCAGGCGTTCGGTAAATTTCTTACGGTAATACAAACAACGAAAGATTGAATATTTGTGCTTGGCATTATATGATTGTGGGGAACAGATGTAGGCCTACCGTATATATTATGTTTTCATATATATGATACATGTGTAACATTTTAATATTATCACGACTCTCTCTCTCTCTGTCTCACTCTCTTTGTTTGTACTCTTTTGTACTCTCTTTGTCTGATGTAGGCCAGGGCACGCCCCTAACTAATCTCTTCCCTCCCAGGGGAAATCACACCTAGCAGATGTTTTTGACTTACCCTCTCTCTCTGTCTGTCTTGCTCTCTGGGTCTACCTATACTGCATGTGACATTGAAATTGCTTGAGAGTTTGATTGCAAGCATTTTATAGCGTATTATTTGCAGGCGTTCGCTAAATTTCTCACGATAACCAGGGTGTATGGTACATTTCTCACGATAATACAAGCAACAACGAAGCTTGGCGAAGATTGTGGTCTACAATATACCTTTTTATAATTGCATGTGACCTTGTAATTGCTTGAAAGTTTGATTGCAAGCATTTTATAGCGTATTTTTCAGGCGTTCAATAAATTTGATAAATATATCAAAATAAGTCCTGTGGGACTATGAAATAGCTATTATTGGACAAGGACAATATTTTGTTCATCCCTCCACTGGAACATCAACAACAATGTCAACAACGTATCGCCGTCGGCAATCGTAAGATTCAGAGTCGTAAAGATTCCAGGACGAGCTCAATAGAAAATGAATGAATGAAATGAATGAGTGTGCAGTACTGCCAATACGTATAGCGACTTCCGCTAGATCTAGAGACCTTTACTTCGATCTAGCAGCAATGACTTACACTAGCGGTTTTGTTTTGAAATTTCAGAACAATTTCGAAGTGATATTATATGGATATTGCCAATTCATATTTCTAGTGGTATTTATCATGTCTTACATCTAACAATATATGCTAGCGGATTTAACTTCAATTGATAACCCTCCCGCTCTAGTCGGCTCCAAGAAAATCGATAATGGTGGCACTTTAGTAAACAGGTGATAAACAAAACCGCATGCGGATCGGTTTGGTGTATCGGTATTATGGTAAGTTGGCTACCTACTATTGTTTATACGATATAGTAAGTAATGATAAGTAAATTATATATTATATATAAAACAAAAACAAAATTCCTGCAAAGCAAGCGAAACAGAGAGAGAGAGAGAGAGAGAATGCAGAAATTTAACTGAAGAAAGAAAGAGTGAACAAGATATAATAATACAGAAATATTACAAGCAAATAAATGAAATAGAGGGAATAGTTAGAGAAAATAATAATGATAAATACATAATACGGATGAGGAAGAGGGGAAGCGAGCGAGCCAGAGAGAGAGAGAGAGAGAGAGAGAGAGATACAGGAGTGAGAGAGATTAGAGAAAATAGAGAGATTGCAAGCATTTTATAGCGTATTATTTGCAGGCGTTCAGTAAATTTCTTACGGTAATACAAACAATGAAAGATTGAATATTTGTGCTTGGCATTATATGATTTGGGGAACAGATGTAGGCCTACCGTATATATTATTTTTTCATATATATATGATACATATGTAACATTGTTATATTATCACGACACTCTCTCTCTCTCTTGTCTCTTCCTCTCTGGGTCTACCTATAGCCTACATTTATAATTGCATGTGACCTTGAAATTGCTTGAGAGTTTGATTGCAAGCATTTTATAGCGTATTATTTGCAGGCGTTCAGTAAATTTCTTACGGTAATACAAACAACCAAACAACGAAAGATTGAATATTTGTGCTGCACATCCCTCATACGAAATACCATTCCCACCGTATAGAGAGAATACAGAAACTGAACTGAAGAAAGAGTGAAAAAGATATAATAATACAGAAATATTACAAGCAAATAAATGAAATAGAGGGATTAGTTAGAGAAATAATAATGAGAAATACATAATACGGATGAGGAAGAGAGAAAGGGAGCACAAGAGAGGGAAAGCGAGCGAGCCAGAGAGACAGACAGACAGACAGGAGGAGTGAGAGAGATTAGAGAAAATAATAATGAGAATTACATATACGGATGAGGAAGAGAGAGAGAGACAGAGCGCGCGAGAGAGAGGGAACTCGAGTGAGAAAGAAAGAGAGAGAGAGAGAGAGAGAGAGAATACAGAAATAAGGAGAAATAAGAGAAAAATAAGACCGATTACCGAAGGAATAGTAGACACGCGAGAGGCCGAAGTCAGGCCAAAGCGAACGCAACCGAACGCGCCCGGGAAATAGACCAAAAAGTACCTCCTCTTCCTCACCTCTTCCCACCCTCCACACTCATTCATAACATCCATTCATAGACTTATATGGGGAGACGAAGAGTTGCTCTTTCCAAAAATGATCGTTTCGTTCGCATTGGAGCCATAGTAACGGCGCTAGGGCGAGTGAAATTGAGCGAATATTTCGGGATTATGCCCGCTGAGCGGTACAGTGTAAAATACCTTACCACCCGCTAAATAAGGGTTAAGTCATAAGAAGAGGGAAAGACTGATTCTGGGAGAGAGTTCCAGAGCTCAGCTGTTGAATAGAAGAACGTCTGAGAGTAACGTTTCACTCTTGGGTTGGAGAGTTGCACAGTGTAGGGGTGGGATTGTGTTGCAAGAAGGGTGCAACATGCTCTACGAAGAGGGGGTGGTATACACTGAGAGAGCTCTGAGGAACACTGATTATTGTAATAGCGGTAGAATAGTGAGAGAGATGCAACATTGCGGCGAAGAGAGAGAGAGACTGCAGAGAATTAGTGAGTGGATGTGAGTTAATTAAACGGAAGGCTTTCTTTTCTATTTTGTCTAGAAGTGCTGTGTGAGAGGATCCTCCCCACACATGTGAACAATGCTCAATACATGGATGCACTGTGCCCCTGTACAGAGCAAGAAGCTGCACAGGGTTAAAGAACCCCCGGAGGCAGTTGAGCACATCCAGGTTTTTGGAAGCTGTTATCGTAAGAGTGGTAATATGATCTTCCCAAGAAAGATCAGAAGAAAAAGGGACACCGAGAATATTAAGAGAAGATGAAGAGTTAATTTGTATGTTGTTGAAGAATAGGTCATAGTTTTCTGGAAGGGGGCGATGGGTAGACGGATGGAGAAATTGAGTTTTGGAAGCATTGGAAGTAACAAGGTTTTCTCTGCCCAAATTAGCAATAGTAGAGATCATAAGATAGGTGTTTTATGGCCTCCTTACGTGAGTTTTCGAGTTCCTGCTGTGAATAATTTTGTGGAAGGCTAGTTGAATAGTGTAATGTAGAGTCGTCAGCATATGAGTAAATGGGGCTGGAGGTACAGAAGGTCGTTAATGAATAATTATTAGAAGAGAATTGGAATACGACAGAACCCTGAGGAACACCGGAGTTGCTAGTGTTACGACTGAGGTTTAAATATATCAGGGTTCTTATTCATTGGACTAGTAATGGCATAAATGCTACAACGGAAAGCGCTAGGTCCAACCTCTGATGTATATTCCCAGTGAACAAAGAACACAAATACTCTCCACAGTTCTATATGCAATAATAGGTCATTAAACTCTCAATAAATGTGCGTCTACTCTAGGCTTCATGTTATGTGAAAACAGCCTATTACTACCTACAACCGAAGGTGCTTGGTTATGGTATACAAAGTAAGGTGGTAAGAGAAGTTACAGCTTACGTTACTTTAATCAATAAATGTCAGGCACTCCAGCATGAAAGAAAGTGCACTAAAGTCCTTCAACACCAACAAGGAATCTTCTTTAAATGTTAGATGCTATCAAGATGCTCGAATCGGAAATGGAACCCAAAAAGGCAGGCAGCGGAACAATGCTCGTGCAGGCTAAGCACACAAAAAGGCAGGATATACAATGCAGTCGGAGCCAAGAATATCCTAAACGCTACAACAATAATAATATTCGCCACGACAATGCAGTATTCCTTTCAACAAAAAGAGCCTAAGTCGTTTGTGTCTCAATACATCAAACTAGGCTGCGAAATGCTTGTGTAATCATAAACGGGTATGCATAAAAAGAGTAATTGGGTTAATATACTTAATGTCTACTGTGACTGAAAAGTCTAGCTAGAGTCAATGATACGAGCTACTGGTGCGCATGGCATGCTGCATAGCCTAGTGCAAATCTCAAGTCTGTGCGTCAAATATTACGTTATAATGAAGGGTAGCTCTCTTGAGAAACCTTAATACCGAAGTATTAAGCGTTCTCCTGGCGTACCTCAAAGACAAACAACGAGCTTAGAACAGTGCAGAATGGTATAGGCAAAAAGCCCTCATTCGTGCATGCTCTATTCTCAATGGCACACAGACTAGAATTTACCCAATCAACTCCAGTTCTCAGGTATGTCGTGCAGCTTTTAACTAAAGCCAGCACCCATCGGAAACAATACCTTATAGTATCAGACTCCTAGTCTAGCATTATCTAATCCAGCAGAACACTAATAATTACAGGAAGCAGTACTGAACAATATGAATGCCAACCAATGCTTCGTGATCAACTTATCTTAACAACTAAACATGCATGGGTTATATAAGACCTTAACGCACAATACAACTGGCCAGCATGAAGCTGATTATGCAGAGTTAACCAGAGGGGATATAATATTAATAAAAGGTGGTGAAAGGTATGGAAAATGAGAGAGATAGGCAGAGGAAAAGGTTCTCAGGTGCAGGTCGGGGGACAGGTATCAAAGGGATAAGAGGAATGCGTTCTAGAAACCAGATCTGAGGGAGAGAGTGGCGAGGGAACTGTATATATACTAGCACTAGCTCGAGCCGCGTGGGAAAAAAGCGGTAACAAGTCCTCCAGCCAATGCTAAAGAAGCCAGCCAAACATGACGTCACAAAGCATGGTAAAAAACTCCCTCAACGAATCCCCACGAGGCCAGCCAGCTATGACGTCATCGAGTATAGCAAAACACTACGTGCCTCCTCTCACTCTGTTCTACTCTCTCTCTCTCTCTCTCAATTCCTATCATTACTACTTAATGATTAAACATATACTTTGCAATTAAATATATAAAGCCTTGACATGGGCGAAAACAAAGAGCCTTTCTGGACTGCCCATGACACAAGCTTTCATATGAAATAAAGCACACAATAATACATCAACTGTAGCCACATCCACTGCCCTGGCGATCCTAGCGAGTCACTGTAGGACAAGCCATGCGGTTCTAATGGAGTGGTTAAGGGGACCGACTGGTTAATTTAGGCTTAAAAAACTCGAAATCCTGAAAACACCAATAGGTCTTTACTCAACAAGAGTCAACATCCCTTCATAAGCCAGTGAAATGTTATTAGTGAAAACCCATTGGAAATAGTATTTTTTTATGTTTTCCAAACTTTTCCTGTCATTCTAAAAACGTTATATAGCGAACTTTGAAATTAACATGCTCAGTAACTACTGGTCGTACGAGGAGCATACCTATATAAATCGAAAGAGCGTAAGCTACTCTACAACCTACCATACGCTTTATCTTCTACTTTGCCATGTTCCCGCATAAAATATTGTAAATCTAAAAAACAAAAGTAAAAATGTTCACCTAATGACCTTAGACTTTCACCTGTTTTTCTCAGAACCTATATTGCCGCACTATCGGATGTTATTTTACAGTTATTATTGGACCTATAGGAATGGTGTATATACCATTGGAAAGGTAATTAAAAACACTAAAAGGCCTATCAACCAAATCTACTCTATTAATTTAAAAAAATTCACAATATGTCGTCAAAGTTGTAATTTTCTATAAATATATTTGCCTGAATCCGTCATCACCTAAATCGAACAAATACACAAAATATATAAAATGTGTTTTATAGAAACTATAGATACACCTTTGTGAGTTGTTTGATCACTTAAAACATGTGCTATGGGTATTTCTGTAGGAGTTTATCATTTTCTGCAGTACTATGATTTTCATTTTTGTTTTTACCTAAATTGCAATAAAAAATAAAAAATAAAATAAAATATATTTTTGTTTTATCTAGTTTTATGGTCATATACACCTGTGCCAAATTTCATTTAAATTGATATAAGACCTGGAAGTAGGGTAATTATCCGGTCGGTCCCCTTAACGTCACATCCCCCCCAAGATTTTTCTCAGAGGCCCAAAGCTCAAAAAAAATCTGATGGTTAGAACCCATGCTATATCTCTACTTCCCATCACCCAGCGGCAGTAAAATATGTGGCACAGTTCTCAACAAAACATTTTACAAAATTATAACCCTCCCCAACACGATAGGTTAAATCATATGTAGTTATCCTCCTCAAGAGCGAGCTTCTCTAGCCCAGCATTCTGAGAGGAGTGCAACTCAGAATTACTGCTATAACATACTGAAAAATTCAACTATCAAAAAAGAGTTTTTATTTGATTTTTTTTATGTTTTTAATTTGTTTATTTCGGCTGCGCTATAGGGGCAAGCCTAGTTTTTTCTTCTATACCAAACGCTCAACTCCTGCTTTACGACCCAATACGCTGGGCTACAACCGCGAGCCAACAAGCACCAAGCGCAAAATACTATTCAAACTAAAGCAGGAGGCTACCCGTGTGTCAATCTACCCAGGATCATATACCCTTGAAAGACAATCTGCAACCACGTTGTCACAACCGGCAATATGGCGTATGTCCAGGTTATATACCAGTAACCTTAGTGACCACCTGGTCAGCCTCATATTCCGATTGTGAAACTGGTCCAAGAACTTGAGAGGGTGATGATCTGGGTAAACTACAACGACCGGACCATAGGCTGGAACATAGACCCCGAAATGCCCCAGCGCAAGCACAACCGCCAGCAGCTCCTCCTCGACAACAGAGCAGCTCCCCTGGGCCGAATTGAACTTCTCCGAGCAGAAACTAACAGGATGCTCCAGCCCATCATCGTCCTTTTTCACAAGGACGGCACCAGCCCCCACACCACTAGCATCCGTTGCTAGTTGGAAAGGTAGGCTAAAGTCAGGGGCCCTGAGGATCGGGTGAGTGCACAACAGGTGTTTTACAACTCTAAACGCCTTCTCACACTCAGGCGCCCATTTGACTTTCTTATCCTTCCAGTTATCCTCCACCTGAGCTTGACTGTCCCGTTCTCCTTCTCCACCTTGACTGCTAAACGTCATCACAGGCACAGTGAGAGGCTCAGGGGGGTGCCTCACATACTCCTTCATGAGATTAACGTGACATAACTGATTGCGCATACGTCTGTCTGGAGCGGCCACCAAGCAATCCAGGTCTGATAGCCTCTCACCCACCCTATAAGGACCAGTGTACTTCGCGGATAAGGGATGACCTACAAGGGGCAGTAGAATCAACACCTCCTGACCCACGTGAAACTCCCTGAGTTTAACCTGGAGGTCGTACCTGTCCTTCATGAGGGCCTGAGAGCTAGTCGAATTACGGCCAGCCAACTCCAGACTGCGCAACATCCGTTCTCGACTGTCGAGGACATACTTGAGCACAGAACAAGGTTTTTCTGCACCCTCCCATATTTCTTTAACCATATGGAGAGGCCCTCTGACACGGTGTCCAAAGACGAGCTCATTAGGGCTGAATCCCAAACTTTCCCCAGGTACCTCCCGTGCAGCAAATAAAACATATGGCAGGCCAAGATCCCAACCTTTCCCACTCTCAAAGCAATAATAACGAAGCACAGATTCCAAGGCTGAGTGCCATCGCTCTAACACACCCTGGCTCTCCGGATGATACGCAGATGACACAACCGTAACAATCCCATGCTGCGTCACTGCTTGAACAAAGAGGCCCGAAGTGAAGTTGGATCCTTGGTCTGACTGAATAACCTGCAGGTAAACATACCGGGAAAAATACACTAGCAAGTTTCGGACCACCGTCTTCGCTGACCCATTTCTCATAGGGTACGCATCAGGGTACCTTGTTGCTACCTCCATGATGGTCAGGGGATACTTGGAAAAATCTCCCGACTGTGCATCACTGTCCTCCTTCAACTCGACAGCACCGGTACCACATTCAAGAACCTCCGGGTCTTCTAAGTGCAATTTACGAATGTCCGAAGGAGCAAGCTTATCTAAGTGTTTGCGAAACAACTCATGCCCCCCTCCTACACTGAATTTAGCCTCCCGTTGCTCTCTCTCTGTGTATCGTTGCTGTCTCTTCATCTTTTTAAGCCCATCCTCTGCCTTCTTACTAACAGTTAATGGGTCTTCTCCAGACTCGAAAATCGGTCCTAATAATGAGTCCCCGAGAATGTCCGCTGATACTAAACTCTCAACCGCATCAACTTCCAACCCCTTCTCGGTATCTTTCCTCCGCTTGTCTAAAGAGGATTGACCAGAATGTGACTCCCTGGGTGCAAGAGATCTGGTGACAACACACGCCATAGGTTGCACCGGACACTTCTCAACCCACTCCTGCTCCTCCCTACTCACGTCGGCCGGCTTCTCGGCAACGACCAAGGGTGGAGCCTCAGAAGTAGGCCCCGCAAAGTCGTTGCCGAGAAGGAGGTCGACGCCCCCAACAGGCAACTTCTCCACAATTCCTACATCCAGGTCACGAGTCACATCATCAACTTCCATCTTCATTCTTACAAGCGGGTATGACCTTGTTGCATTAAGGGGACCGACCGGTTAATTTAGGCTTAAAAAACTCGAAATCCTGAAAATACCAATAGGTGTTTACTCAACAAGAGTCAACATCCCTTCATAAGCCAGTGAAATGTTATTAGTGAAAACCCATTGGATATAGTATTTTTTTATGTTTTCCAAACTTTTCCTGTCATTCTAAAAAAGTTATATAGCGAACTTTGAAATTAACATGCTCAGTAACTACTGGTCGTACAAGGAGCATACCTATATAAATCGAAAGAGCGTAAGCTACTCTACAACCTACCATATGCTTTATCTTCTACTTTGTCATGTTCCCGCATAAAATATTGTAAATCTAAAAAACAAAAGTAAAAATGTTCACCTAATGACCTTAGACTTTCACCTGTTTTTCTCAGAACCTATATTACCGCACTATCGGATGTTATTTTATTATTGGACCTATAGGAATGGTGTATATACCATTGGAAAGGTAATTAAAAACACTAAAAGGCCTATGAACCAAATTTACTCTAATAATTTAAAAAATTTCACAATATGTCGTCAAAGTTGTAATTTTCTATAAATATATTCGCCTGAATCCGTCATCACCTAAATCGAACAAATACACAAAATATATAAAATGTGTTTTATAGAAACTATAGATACACCTTTTGTGAGTTGTTTGATCACATAAAACATGTGCTATGGGGATTTTTGTAGGAGTTTATCATTTGCTGCAGTACTATGATTTTCAACTTTGTTTACCTAAATTGCAAGAAAAAAGCAAAAATAAAATAAAATACAAATTTTTATGATCTAGTTTTATGGTCATATACACCTGTGCCCAAATTTCATTTAAATATATAGTAAGACCTGGAAGTTGGGTAATTAACCGGTCGGTCCCCTGAACTCCCTGAACCACAACCACCCGCGCCGTATTTACAGGTTTACCAGTGAAATTCCTCAATAATGTTTGCGATGCCCCAGTGTCACGCAAAATTCTCACCTCATGTCTTCTACCCCCCCACTCCACACAACCGAGTCCCCTGTGGTCACTAAAGGCATCACAGACAGGGAATAAGCCTTCCGGATCCTTCTGCACTGGCAGTGTATTTACCTCGGAAGAATTGCCTCTAACAAACTCCGATGTCCTCTTGAACACTCCAATGCCGTGAGCAAAAGACACGGCTGCCGGAGGAGGTCGACTAGGGCACTCATTTGCCTTATGATCCTCCTGGTGGCACTTAAAACACATAAATTTCGGTTTCGGCTTATACTGTGAAGTAAAAAGCCCCTGACTTTTCTCATACGGCGTGGTGTTAGGTTTGGATTCAGTTTTAGTTTCATTGCTCTTTTGTTTAAAGGTGTCATTGCTACGGGGAGGAGGAGGATAACAGTCCCTAGCACTTGCATCGTACTTCTGTGAGGACCCGCAACCCCGAATCAACGACAGCCGTCGATCAGCCATTTCTGCTGCTTCGACTAGAGTTTTGGGTTTTTCTCCTTTAAGTTCAAAGTTAGATCACCGCCCGTGCTCTTAAAGAACTGCTCCAACATCATCAACTGCTTAAGTCCATCAAATGTTGTTACCTTCTCAGATCGGAGCCAGTTCCCCATAGCATCGGACAAGTCCCGGGCGTGTTCCAAAAAGGTGCTATCTCTTCCCTTAGTTACAACCCGGAACTTCAAACGGTACGTTTCTGGTTGCAGTTCGTAAGCCCTCAGGACAGCCTCCTTGAGATCCTCATACACAATACATGACTTCAAAGGTAACGCATCGTAGGCTTTAAGACCCTTGCCTCTTAATCTAGAGGATACAAGTGCTGCCCATTTATTCTCTGGCCACTGGTGTTCCTGGCACTTCTTCTCAAAGCGTGCGAAAAATTATGTTACACCACTCTCATCAAACACCGGAACCAGTTTCAATAAGTGCGAGAGAGATTGATCATGAGCACGGTTACCAGCCCCAAGTCGCTGTCCCGTTGCCTCTACCCGCGACTTCTCTACATCCCTGTCGGCACAGTACCTAGTCGACTCTAAATCAGCTTGGATTTTTGCTTGACTGATAGTTTTTCTCTCTTCTATCTTGGCTAATTCTATTTGCTGCTGATGCTGAAGCTGAAGCTCACATGCCCTTTGTTGCTGTTGAATCTCAGATGCCCTGGTAGCCTTTCTTTCTTCGATCTTAGCTGATTCTATTTGCTGCTGATGCTGAAGCTTAGCTAATTCGAGCTTAAACAATAATTCTGGAGATAACCCTTGAAGAGGTGAAGGTGCTACAATGTGTGAAATTACCGGTGGTCCCCCCAGGGGCAACCCACCGTGCCAGTCACCACCCAACTGTGGAAGCGTACCCGGGGTAGGCAAACCACTGGGATGGCTGGGAGTCGAGTGTAGGGGAAGCATGGCCGAAGGGCTCTGAGCACTCAACCCATCTCGCTCACCAGTCACCCTGCCCAGTACACACGTTATCAAATTATCCCTGGTCATGCTGCTAGTACCCGCATGACCGATAGCTGTGGCCAGGCATTGAAGACCGTACCGATCCATACCCTCCAACCGCTCGGCAGTAACAGGCCATTGCAAAAATATCCTAGCATCCTCCTCACAGTTCACCTGATTAACCATTTCATCATACTGCTGTTCCTCAGTTAGACATTACGTACTGTGTCTCCATTCTCCTCTGATCCGGTATAAGACATGATGCTCACCAAAAATTTCCCACCTCAATATTCAGAAAAGGAGCACCCCAAACTCTTATACCTCAATATACACACAAAAACTCTCGGAAATACTCAAAGGCTATACTATGTTGCAAAAAACAATTATTCTTGCTGATCCCCGCAAAATATTCCCCAAAACAACAAATGTTCCCTGCTAATAAATGTAGGTTCACCAAATCCTAGGTAAGGTCGCCATTTGTTACGACGGAGGTTTAAATATATCAGGGTTCTTATTCATTGGACTAGTAATGGCATAAATGCTACAATGGAAAGCGCTAGATCCAACCTCTGATGTATATTCCCAGTGAACAAAGAACACAAATACTCTCCACAGTTCTATATGCAATAATAGGTCATTAAACTCTCAATAAATGTGCGTCTACTCTAGGCTTCATGTTATGTGAAAACAGCCTATTACTACCTATAACCGAAGGTGCTTGGTTATGGTATACAAAGTAAGGTGGTAAGAGAAGTTACAGCTTACGTTACTTTAATCAATAAATGTCAGGCACTCCTGCATGAAAGAAAGTGCACTAAAGTCCTTCAACACCAACAAGGAATCTTCTTTAAATGTTAGATGCTATCAAGATGCTCGAATCGGAAATGGAACCCAAAAAGGCAGGCAGCGGAACAATGCTCGTGCAGGCTAAGCACACAAAAAGGCAGGATATATAATGCAGTCGGAGCCAAGAATATCCTAAACGCTACAACAATAATAATATTCGCCACGACAATGCAGTATTCCTATCAACAAAAAGAGCCTAAGTCGTTTCTGTCTCAATACATCAAACTAGGCTGCGAAATGCTGGTGTAATCATAAACGGGTATGCATAAAAAGAGTAATTGGGTTAATATACTTAATGTCTACTGTGACTGAAAAGTCTAGCTAGAGTCAATGATACGAGATACTGGTGCGCATGGCATGCCGCATAGCCTAGTGCAAATCTCAAGTCTGTGCGTCAAATATTACGTTATAATGAAGGGTAGCTCTCTTGAGAAACCTTAATACCGAAGTATTAAGCGTTCTCCTGGTGTACCTCAAAGACAAACAACGAGCTTAGAACAGTGCAGAATGGTATAGGCAAAAAGCCCTCATTCGTGCATGCTCTATTCTCAATGGCACACAGACTAGAATTTACCCAATCAACTCCAGTTCTCAGGTATGTCGTGCAGCTTTTAACTAAAGCCAGCACCCATCGGAAACAATACCTTATAGTATCAGACTCCTAGTCTAGCATTATCTAATCCAGCAGAACACTAATAATTACAGGAAGCAGTACTGAACAATATGAATGCCAACCAATGCTTCGTGATCAACTTATCTTAACAACTAAACATACATGGGTTATATAAGACCTTAACGCACAATACAACTGGCCAGCATGAAGCTGATTATGCAGAGTTAACCAGAGGGCTTATAATATTAATAAAATGTGGTGAAAGGTATGGAAAATGAGAGAGATAGGCAGAGGAAAAGGTTCTCAGGTGCAAAGAGGGGGACAGGTATCAAAGGGATAAGAGGAATGCGTTCTAGAAACCAGATCTGAGGGAGAGAGTGGCGAGGGAACTGTATATATACTAGCACTAGCTCGAGCCGTGTGGGAAAAAAGCGGTAACAAGTCCTCCAGCCAATGCTAAAGAAGCCAGCCAAACATGATGTCACAAAGCATGGTAAAAAACTCCCTCAACGAATCCCCACGAGGCCAGCCAGCTATGACGTCATCGAGTATAGCAAAAAACTACGCGCCTCCTCTCACTCTGTTCTACTCTCTCTCTCTCAATTCCTATCATTACTACTTAATGATAAAACATATACTTTGCAATTAAATATATAAAGCCTTGACATGGGCGAAAACAAAGAGCCTTTCTGGACTGCCCATGACACAAGCTTTCATATGAAATAAAGCACACAATAATACATCAACTGTAGCCACATCCACTGCCCTGGCGATCCTAGCAAGTCACTGTAGGACAAGCCATGCGGTTCTAACGGAGTGGTTAACGTCACACTAGGTTGAGGAAGTGAACAGTTCCCATCCACAACCACAGCTTTGGAACAGCCGGAAAGTAAATTAGAGACAAAGGCACAGATGCAGGGATAGAAACCAAAGGAGGGAAAATTGGAAATAAGGGATTTGTGCCAGACTCTATCGAAGGACTTTGATATGTCTTGCACAACAGAAAAAGTCTCACCGAAGTCCTGAATGGAGGATGACCAAGAGTTAGTAAGATAAGAAAGAAGATCACAAGTAGAGCAGCCCTTAAGGAAGCCATACTGGCGGTCTGAGAGTAGGTTATGGGAAGATAAATGCTTAATTAAGAAATGTTGAGGTAAGAATAGTTTCAAAAACTTTAAAGATGCAAGAAATGAGAGCAATTGGACGATAGTTGGAGGGTTAAGAGCAGTCACCCTTCTTTGGGACAGGTTAAATGAGAGCAAACTTCCAGCAAGAAGGGAAGATGTTAGAAGAGAGACAGAGCCGGAAGAGTTTGCCTAGGCGCCCTGCCTAGGCACGGAAGCATAGTTTTTTTTAGTACACTAGGAGTTTGGCTTTATTATGCCTTGGTTTAACAGCTTTGGTCTAAGTTCGAATCTTGCTCTCTGTGACCGTGTTCTCAAGCACACAAAGCTCTTTCTACAGCTCTCGGGTTGACTCGGCCTTCTGTGATTCCCTCCCTGGTAGGGGTTGTTGGGCTTGCCCAGACAGCCCTGCAATCAAAAATTAAGATCATCATCAAGTTGAAATCTTGCCTGAGCATGTAATATTTTATATGTAAGTATGAGTATCTTTAAATGGTACACAAAAATAATACATGGGCCTTCACTACTTTACCTGTTAGGAATGAAAATGAGAATATGAGATACGAAGCTGAGGTTGCGAAGGCTGAGCTGATCATGCCGACTCCTAACATGCAACTGGACACGAAGGCAACTTTCCGCCAGCCTAACTCGTCCACCAAAGGTCCGGCCAGATAAGACAACACTCCGGAGAACAACAAAGCCAAGTTGAAGACCCAGCTGGTTGTGGATGCCGATGTACCCAGGTCCAGCAAGAAGTCTGAGAACAGCACTCCGAATCCAAGCCTGGGAATCGCCAATATGAACTGAAATTATAAAAATGAAAACAATACAATATAATTATAGTCTAACGTCAGGCAAGATATGCTATCAATTAAATATCCTTCGTGTAACCAAGAGATTGAAGATTATAAATAGAGATTATATTACAACTAGGCATGCATTAGGCATATGTTATATATTTGTGATAAAAGTAAGATAGCACACCACATAAAGTGCAACATTCAGCTCGAGAGCATCAGCAAAGAAAGTTACTTAGGATTAACTATGCCAACAGATAAAAATCAAACCAACATTGCTTTATCAAAAGCAATTAAAACAAGCAAATAGAATAGTTGAGATCATGTTAATATAACTTTAAAGTATGGTCTTTATAGCTTTCTAAAACCCACCATGATCCTATGTACTCCAATTTAACAAGTCTCGAGTTAACCTTATATGCACACACGTAAACAGTGCATGGATATTGATAACTATAGATTAATCAAGCATGACATCACTTTAAATGTTATGTACAGTATATCCTAATGTTTTTGTATCAAGTAACACACCTTGTCTAAACTATCACCTTAAGGCGTTACTCTTCAAACTTCCCAGCACATCCACATCACATGACTCTCGTACTTCCTTATTTGTCAGTCTGTCTCTCCGTGCAACACAACACTCACTTCTCAAGAAACCCATTTAGAGCCATCACACTTCATTTATGCCTCTCCAACAACGTCCATGCTTTACTTCAATATGTCAATGTCGGGATCACCACACTATCATGCTCCAATTTCTTTACTCTCATGAGCACGTTCCTTTTTCTTGTCACTACCTCCAGCGTACCTACAACTCTCCTCCCTTGTTGCATTCTCGCTCTTGCATTTCGTCCACCACACTCTCATGTTTACTCATTACAGCTTTGGAAATAATTGCTATGAATTCAAAACATGACACATGTATTAAAAATAGTTCATAATCTATGGTCCTCACCTGCAAAACAAAGGCAGCACAAGTGACGACCCAACCCCAGGGAGGATCAGAGGTGTCACAATCCTGTCTTGTGACTGGATCCTCTAAGGTTGTAGTATCAGTTGGCCCCTTCAGACTAGTGGTTTCTGATGGGCCCATTCTGTCTGTCGTGGTGGTGGTCGCTCTGTGGTTAATGGCAGCGTCAGGTATCATATTAAATGTGATGGTTGAGGGATTATATGTGTGTGGCAGGAGGCAGGTTGGGCTGTGGATATAGTATTGTAATAGTTCATACTGATAGAGGTGCTCTGCTTTTCTCTGGCGCTAAAACTCATATTTATGGGGCAAGGGGCTTTGGTAAATATCTGGGCTAAAGGTAATATTTGCACTGGTTAAATGATTGGTTATATTCATTACAATTATGGTGGTGGTGAAGGGACAGTGGTTAATATTGACGTTGGTGATCATAGTTGTGGTGGTGGTGAAGGGACAGTGGTTAATATTGACGTTGGTGATCATAGTTGTGGCGGTGGTGGAGGGACAGAAGTTAATATTGACGTTGGTGATCATAGTTGTGGTGGTGGTGGAGGTACAGTGGTTAATATTGACGTTGGTGATCATAGTTGTGGTGGTGGTGGAGGGACTGTGGTTAATATTGACGTTGGTGATCATAGTTGTGGTAGTGGTGGAGGGACAGTGGTTAATATTGACGTTGATGATCATAGTTGTAGTGGTGGTGGTGGTGGAGGGACTGTGGTTAATATTGACGTTGGTGATCATAGTTTTGGCGGTGGTGGAGGGACTGGTTAATATTGACGTTGGTGATCATAGTTGTAGTGGTGGTGGTGATGGAGGGACTGGTTAATATTGACATTGGTGATCATAGTTGTGGTGGTGGTGGAAGGACTGTGGTTAATATTGACGTTGGTGATCATAGTTGTGGTGGTGGTGGAGGGACTGTGGTTAATATTGACGTTGGTGATCATAGTTGTGGTGGTGGTGGAGCGACAGTGGTTAATATTGACGTTGGTGATCATAGTTGTAGTGGTGGTGGTGGTGGAGGGACTGTGGTTAATATTGACATTGGTGATCATAGTTGTGACGGTGGTGGAGGGACTGTGGTTAATATTGACGTTGGTGATCATAGATGTAGTGGTGGTGGTGGTGGAGGGACTGTGGTTAATATTGACGTTGGTGATCATAGTTGTGGTGATGGGGGAGGGACTGTGGTTAATATTGACGTTGGTGATCATAGTTGTGGTGGTGGTGGAGGGACCGTGGTTAATATTGACGTTGGTGATAATAGTTGTGGTGGTGGTGGTGGAGGGACTGTGGTTAATATTGACGTTGGTGATCATAGTTGTTGTGGTGGTGGAGGGACTGTGGTTAATATAGATGCTGGTGATCATAGTTGTAGTGGTGGTGGAGGGACTGTGGTTAATATTGACGTTGGTGATCATAGTTGTGGAGGTGGTGGAGGGACTGTGGTTAATATTGACGTTGGTGATCATAGTTGTGGTGGTGGTGGAGGGACTGTGGTTAATATTGACGTTGGTGATCATAGTTGTGGTGGTGGTGGAGGGACTGTGGTTAATATTTACGTTGGTGATCATAGTTGTGGTGGTGGTGGGACAGTGGTTAATATTGACGTTGGTGATCATAGTTGTGGTGGTGGTGGGACTGAAGTTTATGTTGGCACAAATGTTCCTAATCTCAGTCAAGGTGATAGTTTTGATGATGGTAGTAGTGGTGGAGTTGGTAGAACCTTTGAAATGCAAAATAGAACAAACAGCGCCATAATATCCATACAAAACTAGTTGAACATAATATACTATCCCCTGTGAAGAAAAGAAAGAATAGAAAAGAAGGGAAGAGCTCACTAGTTATCCCAGTTATAAAGAGATGTGTGTGAATTTGTATTTTGTTAAATTGTGTTGCTTCTGTTCGAGCTCTGTCTCAAGTCGGTCACCCTTAGCTCACACCCCTGAGCACATACATAAATATAATGCAAATGTGTGGGCTCACTATGCAACTACAAACATGACTGAGGAGCATGGAGGTGAGTCTCTTGTGGTCACGTACGGTACTCCCCCCTCTATAATTGAGACGTCGGGCAATAGATAGATAAGCACGCTAATGTACTTCCAAATATAGGAAGAGGACAACCAAATTCGTGATAAAAATCAACTTTATTTTCATTTTATCACAAGTTTGGTTGTCCTCTTCCTATTGACGCTGAGATTCCCTAGGAACGTCCCCGTGTCTGGGGTACTTCTTAATAATCTTATGATTCATATCAACAATAAATTATTTAGATGGAAATTTAGTAAATGACCGTCACTTTAACTTGTTAATATGTGTCCACTAACTCAACCTTAACCCATTCAGTACCGGTGATGTCTTATATTTTAATTTAGCTACACTTAGACAATATTATGAAGTTTAGGAAGGACAAATGGTAGCCAAAATTATTAATTGACATTATGTGTAGCCTTTTTATTGGTAGGAGTCTTTCCTAACCTGACTAAAACCGTCTAATCGTTACCAGAATATAATGAAAATTATGTCACCAGTGATGAATTGGTTACAAACAAATCATTATAGCCTGTAGCCCACTCATAAGAATATTTGGAACCCCCTAAGTCATTATGCAAATATAACTATCTGCATTCAATTTTCGATAGAACTTAATTTTCACTAAATAGTATTATAGTTTTGTAGTTGATGCATATCAAAATATATTCATCAATTCGTTTCCAGAAATATACTTCCATTATTGGAAAAAATAGGTTAAGTTCACGAATATTTATGGGTGTGCTAGAGGCTATGTTATCCGCGTGTACTACGAACGCCAAGGCAGCTCTGATTAACCTATCACTTCAAATTCCCCTCACCCCCTTTATCAGTTTAAAACAAACTCAAAACTTATTTTTGTACTCCTCAGCTCACCGCCATGGAGTGGCTTTGGTCACCGAGGGTTTATTGTGGTAGTCAGGGAGAGTTCTGTGGGGGCGCTCGGTTATGGCCTTGGCCTTGCTCGGGGCCTTGGGGCTGTTCGGCCGGGCAGCCTGGGGAACAGCAACAACAACATTTATAAATTGTAAACAACAAATATATTGGGCCATCTGTCAACTACCATATACAATCATATTTGCTTAAGGGGGTAGTGCTTGGTTTTTGGTCTATTATTGATTTTTGAGTTTCCTCGCTAGACCTCCATCAAACTTTTTTAAAAAACGCTAGACCCCCTTTCAAGAGAAATTTGTACATTTTTCAGTAGAAAAAATATCTGGCCGAAAGTTGATTCCTTCTCAAATTGTCTTTTCATGCTTTCTAGTGGGTCGCATTGCAATTCCAACACCTCGATTATGGAAATAAGTGTATAACGGTTTTGCAATAATTTTATATATGGACAGCTATGCTACGCTCCTTCCACATGAGCCGGTTAAATGTAAGCAATATGTGATTAGGTGGTATGTTTCCCCTCCACCACCTCTTGCCTTCCCTCCACATGTGTCCCTCCCTCCCCCCACCCCCATTCTCCCCCACTTCATTTATTCCATTTTTCCCACCAATTTCCTCCTTCTTTGCTTTCTCTCGCCTGATATCGTCTTATCAAGTCGCCACTTTTCATACCTCCCTCTGCGGTCCAACATGTGCGAGAGATGAGAGACAGCAGCTAGTATCTCACAAGATGTCAGAGAGAGTGGATGTATGTCACGCTCCCTCTAACCTCTCCCGTCACAAATATACAGGTTGTCGGTCCGTGGCCGGGGACCCTCAGAGAGTGCCGAGCGCATTACTGAGGTAATCCTTTCGGGCATGGAAGCATACATCCCATTCTCTTTCTCTAAGACTAACTCACAAAAAATTTGGTTTACTCACGCTTGTTCTACTGCTGTTCACAATAAAGAGGAAGCATTCAAACGGTACTGTCGCCTTCATACTCAAGAATCCTGTAACTTTTATATCTCTGCCCGGAATCTAGCCAAATCTGTTCTCTGACTCGCCAAAAACTATTTCATCAATAACAAATGCTCTAAACTGTCCAACTCTAGCTCTTCCCAAACTTTTTGGCATCCAGCCAAAAACCTTTCCAACAATTGCACATCCTCCTCTTTTCTACTCTGACGGTACCACCGTTACCTCTTCCTCTGACAAAGCTGAACTCTTCGCTCAATCTTTTGCTAAAAACTCCACCTTGGATGATTCTGGTGCTATTCCTCCCTCTCCACCCATCTCTCACTTACTTATGCCTAATATCATAATCTCTTTTAAGGATGTACTCTAGGCCCTCTCTTGGCTAAATACTAAGAAAGTGTACGAACCGGATGGTGTTCCTCCTGTTGTACTCAAAAACTGTTCTTCCGTGCTGACTACCTGCTTAGGCAAACTCTTTTGTCTCTGTCTATCCTCTAAGGTCTCTCCTTCTTGCTGGAAGTTTGCTCTTATTCAACCTGTCCCAAAGAAAGGTGACCACTCTCAACCCTCCAACTATTGTCCAATTGCTCTCATTTCTTGCATCTCTAAAATTTTTGAAACTATTCCTAATTCAAAATTCCTTAAGCATTTATCTTTTCATAATCTACTTTCAGATCGCCAGTACGGTTTCCTTAAGGGCCGCTCTGCTGGTGATCTTCTTGCTTATCTTACTAACGCTTGGGCATCCTCCTTTCGGGACTTCGGTGAAACTTTTTCAATTGCTCTAGACATATGGCTGCAGTTGTGGATGGCCATCAACCTATCAACACCATTGTTCCTCAGGGTTCTGCCCTGTCTCCAATTCTCTTTCAAATATTTATCAATGATCTCAACTGTACCTCTAGTCCTATAAACTCAAATGCTGATGACTCTACCTTACACTGTTCAACTAGTTTTTCACATCAACCCAGCATGCAAGCAGTCCAAAACAAATGTGGCGAGGCCATAGAATGCCTATCTTCTGATCTTTCAATTATTTCTGATATGAGAAAATTGTGTTATTTTCAACACTTCCAAGACCCAGTTTCTACATATATCTCTCCATCACAATCATCCACACGACTATCAACTATTCTTCAACAATACACAACTCAACCCTTCATCTTCTCCCAACATTATAAGTGTATCTTTTTCATCTAACCTTCCTTGGAAGGGTCATATCACCACTCTTGCTAAAACAGCTTCCTAAAAGTTAGGTGTGCTCAACCATTTCTGTGGGTTCTTTACCCCCGCACAGCTTCTTGCTCTGCATCGGGGCACAGTGCGCCCCTGCAATGAATATTGTTCACATGTGTGGGGAGGCTCCACCCATACCCCACTCTTCGAACGAGTAGAGTCAACAGCATTTCGCCTCATCAACTTGCTTCTTCTTACTAGTTCTCTACAATCTCTTTCTACACACCGCAATGTTGCATCTCTTTCATTCTTCTATCGTTATTACAACAATCAGTGTTCTTCAGAGCTCTGTCAGAGTATACCCCCTATCTTGTGGCGAGTGCGAGATACTCACCTTTCAACACAGTCCTGCTCCTAGTCGGTCCCGCTCTCCAACCCATGAATTGGTAAATATTCTGTCCTTCTTCTACTCAACAAGTGAACTCTGAAACTCTCTCACTCAATAAATGTTTTCTTCATCCTATGACTTAGACTGCTTTAACCCTCCTGGCCCGGGCAGGTCCTCCAAAGGACAGTGTGGGCTACCCGGGCGATCTGGCCGAAGAAAGTCTAGGCCTAGGCTACCGTATTTTTGTTTAGTTTAAGTGCTAGAAATTTCCCACGCATCTATAAACGTAGTGCGGTTTCCAATCTGTAGACTGGCGTTGAGTAGAGCTCTCTTAGTCAACTGGTTCAGTTGTGATGACGATTTCCGTGGAGCGAATTTTGCCACTATGTTGACAATATCGGAGCTTTTCAGACACTAATTTCGTCTGACGTTACAACAATAACATTGATCCGACGTCTCCTTATTGTTTTCGGAGGTGCGGTGACGCAACGATCGGCTTTGTTTACATGCGTCGGACACACGGCGTTCAGACCAAGCTGAATAGGCTTTCAAGCTTACTGTCCAGGTAAGGACACCCGGGTTCCTGCCCTTCTTTTGTGGTGTCCTTTGGAGGGCCTGCCCGGGACAGGAGGGTTAAACTTTGTGTGTTCGGGCATTTTAACTACAACGTCCCTTTAATTTGGCTCTGTCACTCTTTTAACTTTGGGGGGAGACACTCATTACAGGCAACCTGTCTTTTGTCTCCTCCATGAACATAGAAAACAAAAGAAAATTTCCGAATTGACCTATACAGGTGTTTCATTGGCGGCACTTTAAAAACATAGCTCTAGCTCTTCCCGAGTTAATAGTCATGGAATTGGCCCAATTAAAATTGTATAATAATATAAATAAAAAATAATTGTTTATTATATTTATGTATATTTACATATAATGTCATGAGTCCATGAACTTCTTACATAAGGCCAACTGAGATTTTTGCTTTTAGTATAATTTGTATTACTAATGAAGTCCATTTGTGTTTTATACTTTGTATTATTTAATGTCCAGATATTGTAGTATATATTTAAATCATCCTGTCTCTTGCCACACATTTAAATTATTCTGGGTAGGTTACGTACATATAATATAATTCATCACATTCGAGAGCAGGCAACTCAATACCAAGTCATAAAAGGCAGCCCATTAATATAGCCACTGCATTATAAGTAGTGGCGGCCTCTCAGTACACCAAACGTTACAGCCCTGTCCAACAATGTGTACATAGGCTACACAGACGTTATATGTATGTTATATGGAATGAAAACTTTATCATTAGACACGAAAATGTTTCTAAAGAATACATGTCTAAAATACATGTATTATTGCCAGCACAATGGTAATTTTATCTCCAAATATATTGGTGTATCACGTTACTGCAGTTACTTAAATGATGGATTTATTATGTTGTATTGGAGTGGTTGAAGGCATGGACTCTCGACCTCTGGTTCTCGACCTCTCTCTCTGGTTCGATCCTGGGTGAGGGTAGACCTACGACGCCTGGTTGACTCATCGTGGCCCATTGCAACTCTTGCTTATTAAAGCTGCATGCCACTCTGACTTTTCAAACCTGCATCGCTACTGTCTTGATGTCTCGCCTCACAATCTCCGACACCTTTCTCTCAAACACCACCTATTAAGTACTGCCGCCATAGCATGGGGGTGTTGATGGACACGTGGTAATGTACTGAAACTAAGTACAGCTCAAATTTCATCCCAATAACATCTTCCCATTAACACATCAGAATTTATACCCCGTGACCTAATGATTACGAGCCCAGTAGTAAGAACTATATACCACATTTTCCCTATATATATATATTGTTACGAGGGGAGCCGGGGAAAGCAGATGCTCTAATAGCCTAGCCCACAGCACCGGCAAAAAGGACACGCCGTAGCAAAAAGATACCAATGCTGTAGTCAATGCACCCAATACTGCCCACCGTACTACACTACCCTGCAACAGACACGCTCTTAATATCTGACTCAAACACCAAGACACGCAGGTTCTCTAGGAAAAGGGGTTATCTTCCTCTTTGCCCTATTAAAGCAGTAATACAAGGAGACACAAAAATATATGCTGTCTCCGAGTCTGGTTGATAGTGTTGGTAGTATGCAAGAGAACTTCTACGGTTATTCTAAACTGCACAAAACAATGGTAACTAAAATGCCGTTAGACTCCCAGAACAAACCACAAAATGCCCAATCGCTTAGGAATTGATAATCATATGAACAAAAACCATGGGAACGTCTAAAGCACTATCCTAACACATGAAACATAAATAGTTGGTATTCCAGTAGGTTGGGGCAGGCTACCCAGAGCAAACCATCAAACCACTGTGAATACCAACTTCAATAATAAAGAATAAATACATATAATAATAATAAGCAATGCAGTAGAATAAAGGAAACAAAATGGAAGAAGAAAAGGGAGAAGCTTATATCTAAGATAGCTAGCAAAAAGAATGCAGTCTAGCCTATCTCCTAAGGTAGACTAAATAAACTCTAGTATTTAAACTAATACGGATAAAACAAAAATAATATGCTTGGAATGACTTCAGCCCTGCTATGCTTCGATCAAATAAGGAACAAAAAGAAATATGCGGTATTTAAGGGAACATAAGGAAGCCAGCCAACCAACACCAAACAGTGATGTTGTCGGAGCGAGGGGCAGAAGTTTCCGCAGAACTGAAGTGAGCTCCCGCACCCGCGAGAGTCCGAGCCAGGGGCGTACGTGACAAGGATAGGCTCCAGGCGCCGCTAGAATACTTAATTATTTCAGGCGCCTGTACTCTCATTAACACAAAAGTAATCAGGTAAAACATAAAACAACATTGTGTAAACTTATGATAAACTGCATTAATCGCACAAGGGCTAAATAAACAATAATTTTACTACTAGACGAATGGCAGTGCAACTGCCATTCGGCGCCATCAAAGGGATCGCACAAGGGAAAGAAAGAAAGAGGTATAGCAAGCGGCTAGCCGCTACACAGGACTATATGAGGTATTATAACACACTAACAACTGACATAGGTTACACACTCAGTTGGGAGTGACAATATATATATATATATTATTAAGACTGAGTGCTCCACACATACGTGCAGTTTCAGCCCCTTGTCCTAATGGCTGCGTTCCAGGCAACACTGTTAAGGGCTGCTTCACTTGTCCATTTTTTGGATTTGAGATCAGCATGTATAGTCCGATCCCAGGTCTTCCTCCGTCCACCTCTTGGTGCAGCTCCCTCCACAATCATAGACCTGCATCTTTTCACCCAATTTTGTTTATCCATTCTCTCCACATGACCGCTCATACCATCCCAGTCTACTTATACGCATCACCTCGATAATTATTTAATACTCTTTATACCTAAACGTCTCCTCAGCTCATCATTTGTTATTCTATCCTGCAGCTTGGCCCCACACATCCATCTCACCATTCTCATCTCATTACGTTCCATTCTGTTGACATCGTTTACTTTAACGGCCCATGATTCTGAGACATACGTCATTGCACTTCTAACACATGAGGCATACACCTTTCCCTTCAGGGGGAGAGGCATTCGTTTTATGGTCAGAATTAGCAGCAGTTCTCTGAACTTCCCCCAGCCACATCTAATTGTAGTATCAGTGGCAGCCTCGGCTCCACCGGCAGAGATGGTATCTCCTAGGTAGAAAACTTGTCCACCAGCTCCAATGGAAGCAGGTCAAAACGGCCACACTCCGAAATGGCCACAAACTGAAATGGCCACAAACCGAAATGGCCACAAACTGAAATGGCCACAATCCTAAATGGCCACAAACCGAAATGGCCACAAACCGAAATGGCCACACGGGAGAGGCTGTCAGCTGCGTGTGGGTAGTGAATGGTTGAGGCCAGCCACCAAGGCTCGCACTGGTTCAACCCAAGATATATATTATATCTTGGTTCAATCCACAACTCAGATTAACAGTTTTTTTGAACTATAATAATACATTTTTTTGCAAAAAAAAATAGTAAAAATGTCGTTAAAATATATATACTGTAGATGTAATAATGAAATAAGCATACCAATAAGATTGACGGATGATACCCATTACGCGTAAATTCCATTAATACATTATTTAATGAACTTATTGTTCACTACTATATTCAAGAGAGAGAGAGAGAGAGAAAGAAAGTGAGCGAGATTAGATGAGAGAGTCTTTTGTTAAGAGATAAAGAGCTATTAACTTTATTTGGTTCGAGGGAGTTCTTTTTAGATTTCCCTATATTGATCCATTTGTTGGGAGAATTTAAGACGTTCCACCCCATTAGTTTGTCGATTAAATGATACTTATTAATGTAGGTGAGCAATAGCAAACCTGTAACTTATAAGAAATCTGCCTTCGGGCGAGACATTTTCTTTCCCGATAAATTTACAAATCTAACTTAAGGCCGCGTCATACAGAGGTCGACCGCGACCCGACAGTAACCCGAAGGCAATGACTTGCAAAAATTTTTGCGGTTCGGGTGTATTCGGCCCGATAATCGGGCGACATCGGGTATGTTCGAGTCGTTCTAGTCATGCTCTGGTCATCACCCGAATGTTCGGGTGAGTCGGCCAAAAGTTAGTGTATGCGTTAACTTTTGGGAAATCCTCGAGTGCGTTCGGGTCAAAAAACCGTTACAAAATCCTCGAGTCACCTTCGATTTACATTCTAACATATTCTGATCGCATTCGACCTATTCGGGTCACTTTCGAGTCAACAAATTTAACCCAATTCATACCAGAATTGATCGAACCTAAATGGACTTAGACCCGATGATGTAGACCGTAACCCGAATTAGACTCGATGCTCAGTGGAAAATTCCTACATAAACTTGTTCGAAAGTCAACTGTTACTCGATGCTGACCTGAATTTCAGGATGATGACTGGATGGATACCCGAATACTACTATAAAATGACTCGATGCATGTCCGACATTTCTAATTAGACTCGATGATTAATCGATCGTGATCCGAATGACTAGAATGTAAGTCGAAGGCTAGTCGAAGCCAAGTCGAATCAAACCCGTACGCGAGCCGATGGGCGGAACCACGTGAAGCAGTCCTGTGTGCAGTTGGAGCGGCCCGAATTATCGTACACTGCCACCCACACACGGGTCCTATATATATTCTGGTTTCATTTCGGTTGGGTTCCTGACTTCGGGTGGGGTTCGGTTTTCATTCGGTTTTAAGTCGGGTTACTTCGGTTTTAACTCAGGTTGGTATCGGCTACTCGGGTCACCGTCGATTAGCTTACGACTCATGGTCGATTCAATTCCGTTCAACTTCTGGTTAGTTTCGAGTAATATACGGGATAACATAGACTCGTATTCGAGACGCATTCGAGTCCCTCGGGTAGCATTCGAATTGCTTTCTAGTCATAGTCGGGTACGAGTCTCATTTGGGGACTTCGGGTGAATTCGGGTGAAAAGTGCAAGTCATTGCCTTCGGGTTACTGTCGGGTCGCGGTCGACCTCTGTATGACGCGGCCTTTAAAGGGGGTTTGGTAGGCATTTTATAGTTTGAAGGAAATCTGGGAAGGCGATTTTTGTTAGCTAATGAGACATACTAAAGTGCATTGTTCGAAAATGGCAGAAACAAGGAAAATCTTCAATACTGTTTTAATATCTCATAATAATTATCATAACTATAAATATGGAATATTCTTGTCAATTACAAATGTCAATTGAATTTTTCTCTAATATCAAATACTACAAACACTTGGTTCTAGTTGCATTATAATAACCATCTCTAACTCACATATACATATAATTTAGATATACTGCAGCATAGTGGAAGCTTGCAAATGTCGTTCCGATTCTTTAAAATATGATAAGTCAGTCTCATCAAATTACCGCCCCATTGGTCTGACATCAATAATAGGAAAATTGCTTAATACATACCGAGAACATTACTGACCACCTAGAAAATGTCATATGGATCAATTTATTCCCATCAAGTCTTAATACCTCCGAGGGTCACACACGAACCCGACCAGAGGAAAATAATAATGATGACTCTATACACATTATATGATCACTAGCACTATGACCACTAACGTTACGACCATCTAAAAAAAAAAAAAAAAAAAAAATCTATATCTATCTAGCCTATATACTATATATATGTATATATATTTATATATATCTCTATATATATATATATATATATATATATATATATATATATATATATATATATAATATCGTCTTTGTATACGATACCAGATTGAGGAGACAAGTAGATTCGGATAGTGATATAGAGTACCTCTAAAGTAATCTAGACACTTAACATGACTGGTTAGTAAATTGGCATGTGACATTTAAAATAGATATATGCAAATTATTTAAGATAAGGACGGTGAATACAAATTCAAAATATATATAGGCCTACTAACTAATACGGAATTACAAATCTCAGACTGTGAGAAAGATCTGGGTGTGTTTGTTAGCAATGAAATGAAGGTTAGGAAACAATGTATAAGCATTCGTAAAAAGCAAACCGGATTATCAGGTTCATCTCTAATAGAGTAACAGAACTGCTAATGCTGTCTTGCAACTTTATATATATATATACAGTATATACTCCTGTATATATTCACACACACACACACACATATGTCAACATCCCACAAGCTACATAAGACAATTGAGGTAATACTCTATGCAATGTTAGTGAGCCTATCTGTGAATAAATGGTATTTCCCGGAAGGGTCAGGTCAAGGTCATGTTTAATTAGGCGACTGTGGTCAGGTATGTAAAGTTGGCCAGAACAAAACTATCCACTCATTGTGCTATATATGGAAGGAAGAATATTATGATTGACTTACACGACTAATGTGTAACAAACCCGCTACTTGGTCATATGAATTAACTACAGTATAAGGAACTACACCCCTAATATAATCATACTGTTTTCCTTTCCAAACATAAAGTCACTCAGTGGATACAATTTCATGTGTTCAACTGTATTATCTGGAGAGAGAGAGAGAGAGAGAGAGCAAACTCTGTACAATTCTATACTGGGGAGCCAGTAAATTATTCATAATATATAGTGACTTCAAAAAGCGCAGATCAGTAGAGTCAATGTTCATAAATAAACGTAATATTTTTAAATAAAGCTAAGGAACGTACTAGTTAAATTTTATCATGAGAGTTAGTGTTTAAATATCTCCCTGTATCTGTTCTTCTAGATCTACAGGTGTGCATAGGAGAATAGTATAGGAGGGCGGGGGAAGGGTTTGGGGCAGAGGTTACTAATCTTCTTAGAGGATGCCGACCTGACACCCACACCTGTTGTCATAAATATGTTTCACCAAGTCAAACTTTGTGCATTTTATTATTATATTTGTCCTCTTTAGCTTTGTTTTTAATTCATAACCATTTTATGACGCTTTCAATTTTTCTATCTAGCATTGGCTTTGATTATTTCAATATTTTATTTATTTGTTTATTTGTTATTATTTTCAAAGGTTGTACTATAGGGCGACAGCTATAGCGGGCATATTGTTTACATATTATCCAGTGTTTTTCTTTGTATATAATTTTTTTTTTTTTTTTTTTTTTTTTTTTCTTTTTTTTAAATGGTGAATTTGTAAAACCTATATTCATTATAATTATATGTACAGTATATGCTGAACATCAGGGTTGACGTCTCGGATATAATATCCACTACACAATAAGGTCATTAACCATTATGAATTATAATTCTCTACAGAAAATAGATATATTTTGCATAAGGCTATTTTTCCATCCATAACGTATTTTGTGGGTTTTACCACCTCATGGTGTAGTGGATATATCGCAACCCCGATGGCAACCCTGATGGCCTAGTGCAAAACCTGGGGAAGGGATATACAGTATATGTATATGTATATTTATGAACCATATTCATTGGTTATTTTATGTGTATATATATATATATATATATATATATATATATAGAATCATATCTAGTACGGATAATACAAACTAAGAGAGATTTGCTCTCCAAAGAGATCTAGATACACTACACGAATGGGCAGCTAATTAGCAGATGAAGTTCAATGTAAATAAATGTAGTGTAGTACAATTTGGGAAATCGATAGACAATGCAGGATGTATGTGAATATAAGAAACTCAGATAATGACAAAGATTTGGTAGTCAACTGTGATTTAAAACCTAGAAATCAATACAGTGTTCGAAATAAGGCAATTAGAGTTATCGGATTTATATCTAGAAGTGTAATAGAACAGCAGACGTAATCATAAAATAAAACTAGCGTTAGTAAGACCACATATGGATTACGCTGTCCAATTTTGGTGTCCCTATTACAAAATGGACATTGATTCCTTGGAGAGAGTACAACGTAGAATGACAAAAATTATCCATAGTATTAGAAATCTTCCATATGAAGAAAGGTTGAAGAAATTAGGCTTACATTCGTTAGAGAGACGCAGAGTTAGAGGGGATAATTATGATATAGGTATTCAAGCGGGTTAGTGAGATTAATAAAGGCGACATGAAAGATGTACTAAAGCTCAGCGATTGCGAAAGAACTCTATCAAATTGTTTCAAAATAGACACATTTCGATTCAGAAAAGATGTAAGTAAATATTGGTTTGGTAACGTAGTTGTAGATGGGTGGAATAGGCTACCAAGTACTTTAGTGGGATCAAGAACAATAGAGAGCATTAAGATAGAATTAGATAGGCATACGGACGAAATGGGTTGGGTGTGAAGGGGATCTGCTGTGTGTGGGCCAATCGACGCTCTGCAGACCCCCGTTTTCTTTTCTTATGTTGACCTCTGACCGTGTAGGTGAGATCGGTCCTCACGGTGTTAGTGAGTTGGGCCTATAATTAGGCCTTATAATTATGGTTGGGTGTGAGAGGGATCTGCCTTGTGTGGCCAATCGGCTTTCTGCAGACTCCCATTTGCTTATGTTCTTATGTTTCTCAGCAATGATCTGAAGCCTAGAAAACAAAGCAAACAGGATTATCGGATTCATCTTTCGGAATGTGAGTAACTGAACTGCTGACGTTATCTTTAAATATTACTTAGTGATACCTCATAATTATGGATTGTGTCGTTCATATACGGTGCCCTTATTATAGAATGTAGGTAAACTTTCTAGAGGTAATCCAACGTATTATGACAACAATTGTCCACAATATTTGATATTTATCGTATGAGAAGAGGTTAAAACCCTCGGCTTACATTCATTAGAAAGACGATAATGTAGAATAGATATGATATGAGGTGTTTAAGCGAGGTGAGAGCATAAACTCAGGCGCCAGTAAAGTATAACAGCTGAATGATTGCGAAATAGCCCTTACAAATGGTTTCTAACTACATTACATCTGCTTTTGCTTTGGAAATAGGGTTGTGAATAATGTGGAATATATAGCCTAGTACTTTAATTAGTTAAGTAACGATGAAAAGTGTTAAACGTAATTATGGATGATATTGGTTAGGTGTGGTAAACTATCAATGGAAGTTAAATATTACTAAGCTATAATGAATCAAATAAATAAATCTAAATTAATACTACTCCATATCTAAATTGAATTCAATCTGAAACAAGCTAATTTATATCCAAAGGTCTCACATAATTAATTTCACTAGGGGTGTGGTGGTGAGATTAATAAAAATAATATTATTAGTAGGTTTAGGGATATTTCTTCGAGAGGCCGGTCTATATGATCTGTGCCCCATGAATATTCTTTCCTCTCACTTAAACAGTAGGCTACCATAGTGCGGTTGGGAATATGAACATGATTAGATTAATATCCAGTATTCGAGAATGGATAATAAGTCATAAACCTTTAACCGTCCTGGTGGTGTAATGGTTAAGGTGGCAAAAATATGTGTGTGATAACCCGGGTTCGAGTCCCGGTGGATCATATATACTTTAATTAATTTCACTGGGGGTGTGGTGGTGAGATTAATAAAAATAATATAATCAATTTATACATAGGGTAAGGTTATAAGGGTTAATATTAGCCAGGAATTAACTCACCAATAGTTCCACGTGGCAATGAGGCAAGGGAGAACGTTTTACCCAATATGGCGGTGGACAATGGGGATCCAGACTTAGGTCCCGGGACACAAGTCAAGTTAAAGAAAGAATAAATGATTACATGGGAATGGACATGAATATTATGCTTATCTGTCAGTCAGTCATGGTGTCGATGAGAGCGTCGTGATGTTGTAGCTGTGTGTATTGCTGTATGTGTATTGTGATTAGAGGCACAAAAGCTCGATCAACTGAGGCCGGAATTTTAGATGTTAACTGGTTGGTGTTCGTGAAGGCTCTGGCGTTCCTCGAGGCTCGAAAGCACACCTTGCTGCCTTGGCAAACCGCCAGGAGCCCAAATTGTCGTACCGCATCTAGGTTGCTCTATACGATAAATTATATTAATATATACGATAAATTCATATATACTACATAAGACCATGGCAATATTGCTTAATAGCATATTAGGCCTTTTATAACTGAACTTATTTACAATCTTATAATATACGATCTACTCGTCCTACGTCGTGCTGTAGGAGCGATCGTGACGTCACAGAGACATACGAGATCACAAAAGAGTCATATTCTATCGTATTTATACGATAGAATATGAATATGTGAAAGGGAACTGCTTAGTGTGGGCCTGTAGACTCTCTGGAGAGTTCCGTGTTCATGTCCATACAAGTCGTCTGTATTGTATACGACTATTATGTACTGTACAAGTTATATACGACTATTATGTACTGTACAAGTTATATACGACTATTATGTACTGTACAAGTTATATACGACTATTATGTACTGTACAAGTTATATACGACTATTATGTACTGTACAAGTTATATACGACTATTATGTACTGTACAAGTTATATACGACTATTATGTACTGTACAAGTTATATACGACTATTATGTACTGTACAAGTTATATACGACTATTATGTACTGTACAAGTTATATACGACTATTATGTACTGTACAAGTTATATACGACTATTATGTACTGTACAAGTTATATACGACTATTATGTACTGTACAAGTTATATACGACTATTATGTACTGTACAAGTTATATACGACTATTATGTACTGTACAAGTTATATACGACTATTATGTACTGTACAAGTTATATACTGTACAAGTTATATACGACTATTATGTACTGTACAAGTTATATAGTTTTGAGTAAGTTATTCATACAATGTAGGGCTACAGCAATATCGTCTAAGAAAACATTGATAATATAATAAAGACCTCTATTGGTTCTTGGATTATTGACATAACAATTGTTTCCGCTATATGCAGGTGACAACAGGTGAGCCTGAGGGTTGTTGAGGATATACCACAAATGGTAACATATTGTACTCGCACATAATAACAGTATAGGAATAATGAAAAACGTCATACTGGTTTTTAAACTATAAAGACACCTTTACTAAATTAAATCTAGTCACGCCTTCACAGCATAATATATATAGGTTACCGTACCTGAATATGTTGGCACCCATATACAGTGTGTTACATACGAACCAAAGATAATTTATATATATATATATATATATATATATATATATATATATATATATATATATATATATTCGGTGTGGTCTCTGGAGTAGCAGGTTTCATCAAATGAGCATTCCAAAGTCCTACACGGGCCAACCAAAGGCACACTATTATCATGACACTACAGCCAAACTTGATCACCACACTGGTCACCATAGCATGAGGTGTATCTACAATGATGACTTGGACCTAGACAACATTGACAGGTTAACATGAATGTTGTGTCTTGAGTCCTTTGATTCATGACAAGGTAAAACAATTCCCTTTTCTACTCCTATCACAATTGTACAGTGAAGGTCTTACATAAGTGTTCCAGGATTCACGCCACCTCACTGTAAACTGTCCACGAATAATCCTGTGACCAAATGTGTCTGCCATGTGGGGCAGGTTTGGTTTGGGGGTGGACTATTACGGCTGATAAAATTGAGGTCGATCAGCCCTCTCACCTCATTTTCACCCGTAATTAATATATATATATATATATATATATATATATATATATATATATATATATATACTGTTATATACTGTATATATATATACTGTATATACCGGTATATATTTGTATAAGAACATAAGAAAACGGGAGTCTGCTGAGAGCCGATTGGCCCACACAAGGCAGATCTCTTTATAACCCAACCCATCTGAAGGGGGTTGGGATGGTGGAAGGGGGGTGGGGGGGGGGTTCGTCAAATATTAACCAAACGCAGTACATGAAAATACTTTCTAAATGTTTACCAAATACAAAAAGTTCAATTGGTTTGCTAGAACGGTATTTCTAGTAGAACACAAATCTAACTCTCTTGTGTTATATCTACATGCAAATGTAATGTCAATAATTGTATAACCAAAGTCATTGATTTGCCAGGAACAAGGATAGGGAGGGAGAGAGAGTTACAAGGAATATTTAGAATC
>CM064579.1:20319278-20443702 GCA_032716605.1 Paralithodes platypus | reverse complement strand
TAAGCCTGCCTACCAACTATGGTTTGGCATTAGGTCGCTTGCGCGCATTGCAGCGGAAATTGTCTAACGAACCGAGCACGCGCCAGGCGTATGACGATGTATTTCGGAGTTATGAAGATAGGGGCTTTATCGAGAGAGTCGATGTCAAGGAACCGATTAAGAAGGGTAGGGTTCACTATCTGGCCCATCATGGGGTAAGGAAAGACAGCGTCACCACACCAATACGGGTGGTGTATGACTGTTCTGCCCACCAAAGGACAACAACCCAGTCTAAATGACTGCCTGTTGACAGGTCCGTCCATGGTGTCGGACCTGTCCCAACATCTATTGTGGTTTAGGCTGGGGAAGTACGCCTATACCAGTGACATAGAGAAAGCATTCTTGATGGTCAAACTAAAGGAGGAAGATAGAGATGTTACCCGCTTTCTTTGGTTCAGCGACATTAGCGACTCTGAAAGTTCGGTCATAATATACCGTTTTTGGGTTGTACTCTTTGGGGCCACGTGTTCACAGTTTTTGTTAAATGCCAAAATCAGAAAACATCTAGCTGACACTCATGAGGACACAAGTAAACTATCTCGCGGATTATATATAGACAATTTGCAGGGTACTAGCGATAGTCAAGATGATTTGTTGTATGCATACTGGCAAGCACGCAGATTGTTTGCGGATGCACATCTATTTCTCCGCGAGTGGGTTACTAATAGTGAAGATCTTCAGAGTTTAATACAAGTGGATGGTACGGCATCTCTTAACCAGGAAAAGTCCAGAAATTTGGGGATGATCTGGCAACCTAAACATGACATACTAACTTTTCAAACAAGGTCTTTTGCTCAGCAGACAGGAGCGCACACAAAAAGAAGTCTGTTGAGCAAAGTTGCGCAATTTTTTGATCCTTTGGGTCTAGCATTACCCGTTACCATAAGAGCTAGGATTCTAATGCAGGAAGTTTGGAGACGTAAAATAGGATGGGATGACCCTGAGGACCTGAATGACCAAGGGACATTGTTGTTGAATGAGTATGCCATCCTATGCACTAAACCTATACCTCGTAAGGTGGTGGCGTTCGGTGACGTTACGTTACACACGTTTTGCGATACTAGCGCCACGGCATACGGGGTAGCCATATATGTCGTTACTTCATTTGGGGCACATTTAGTTACAGCCCGGGCCAAGGTAGCCCCGGTTAAAAAGGTAACTATTCCTAAAATGGAATTGACTGCCATGCTGCTATTAGCACGTCTGGTGCAACATGTACGCGCAGCATACGAGAGCGAATTAAATATTGAAATCGTTCACGTTTGGTGCGATAGTCAGGTCGCACTCAACTGGATACATAGCAAGAAGTCTCTGCCAGTTTATGTGCGGAATAGGGTAGATGAGATTAGAGCCCTTTTGCCAGACGTTGCTTATCATTATGTAAATACAAAGGAAAACCCTAGTGATTTCATAACTAGGGGTATAACGGCTAGCCAGTTAATGAAGTCCGAATTGTGGTGGCATGGTCCAAAGTGGCTGCTCCATGAAAGTGAATGGACTATATGGCATGCTGTTGGTGAGGGACTTCTGCCACTGGAAACAGTGGCAGTTACAGCCCAACCAAATGAGCCACCGGGTCCTATCATAAAGTGGGCAAGATTCGGTGACTATAATAAACTAGTCAGAGTTGTAGCTTGGGTATTGCGATATGTATCCAATCTCAAGCTTAAAGTAACGGGCCAACTCTGCAACAGGGGTCACAACATTGATGCTCGTGAATTTAAAGCAGCTGAAGTAACTTTGATCAAATGGGTTCAAGTAGAAACCATTTCCAATGAATTAGAATCCTTGAAAAGCTCGAATAAGACATTAATGCCTAATACAGTGCGTCAACTAAGGTTGCACCTAGACAATGGCCTCATCAGGTGTGAGGGTCGCCTGAAGTGGTCGGGTGTACCAGACGGCACAAACCGACCTATACTTATGCCAACAAGACATCACGTTACTGATCTATTGATCATACGTTCACATAGGGAAGTAAAACACTACGGGGTATGTCATATTATATCAAATTTACGTCTCACATGGTGGATACCCAGAGTTCGACAAGTAGCTCGACGCGTAGTGAGAAAGTGTGTAATATGCCAGAGACTAAAGGGTAAACCGTATGTAACTGGACCAGCTCCACCTCTACCTGAATGCCGTGTAAAGCACGTAGAACCTTTCCAAGCGGTAGGATTAGATTACACAGGGGCATTGAAGACGAGGGAGCATGAGAATGTTTATATATTATTGTTTACCTGTGCGACGTCTCGAGCGGTACACCTAGAAATATGTGATAATATGTCTAGCGAAGAATTTATGCTGGCGTTCAGACGGTTTTGTGCCCGTCGTTCATTCCCTCAACTCATTCTTAGCGACAATGCTCCCACTTATGTCCAAGCATCAAAATATCTAAAGGATATGAGTAGTGATCCTACTATCATCACTTTTTTGGGAGAGAAGAAGTGCGAATGGAGGTTCATTCCAGTTAAGGCACCTTGGTTTGGTGGCATGTGGGACCGATGTGTCGGCATAGTAAAGTCAGGACTAAGGGCGGTTGTAGGACGCGCTCTATTAAAGAAGAGTGAGTTGACGACAGTCCTTACAGAGATAGAGGCAGTCGTGAATGATCGCCCGCTTACATACGTGTACACCGACCTGCAAGAACCACTACCATTAACGCCAGCTCACTTGCTATATGGAAAACCATTGACTGCATTTCCATCTGATTTTCAGTCCATAGTAGAGTTAGAGGATCCCTGGTTGTGCTCTGAGGTAGCGGTGTCTAAGAGATACCAGTATATATCCAGGATAATCGAGGATTTTAGGAAACGGTGGATTAGTGAATATCTGCTAGCATTGAGGGAAAGGAGTGTTACTCCCTCTGGTAGACCAACGGCACCTACAGTTGGCGAAGTTGTTTTCATTAAAGAAGATAGTCCTCGTTTATACTGGAAATTAGGCCGCGTGTTAGAGGTATACAAGGGGGCAGACTCTGTAGAGCGGGTGGCGCTATTGAAGACAGCCACTGGAACTACTGTTCGGCCTATCGCACGTTTGTACGCTTTGGAGCTCGATTCCGCATTGCAATCTGAGGCTCCACCTGTTATTGCTGGGTCCGAGGATTCTCAAAGGAACGACTCACCTCATACTGATGGTGGTCATTCTCGGACCGGGACGCGTCCCAGACGCGCTGCTGCAGGCGCTGTCGACTTGTGGCGTCAGAAGATAGCCTCTGGGCAACTTTAGGTTTAAGGTGGGGTTCAGGTCTTTTTTGTGGGGGGAGTGTATCGTATAAATACGATAGAATATGACTCTTTTGTGATCTCGTATGTCTCTGTGACGTCACGATCTCTCCTACAGCACGACGTAGGACGAGTAGATCGTATATTATAAGATTGTAAATAAGTTAAGTTATAAAAGGCCTAATATGCTATTAAGCAATATTGCCATGGTCTTATATAGTATATATGAATTTATCGTATATATTAATATAATTTATCGTATAGAGCAACCTAAATGCGGTACGATAATTTGGGCTCCTGGCGGTTTGCCAAGGCAGCAAGGTGTGCTTTTGAGGTACGCCAGAGCCTTCACGAACACCAACCAGTTAACATCTAATTTTCCGCCCTCAGTTGATCGTGCTTTTGTGCCTCTAATCACAATACACATACAGCAATACACACAGCTACACCATCACGACGCTCTCATCGACATCATGACTGACTGATAGATAAGCATAAATTATAATAATCATGTCCCTTCCCATGTAATCATTTATTCTTTCTTTAACTTGACTCGAGTCTTGGGACCGAAGTCTCGTTCCCCATTGTCCACCGCCATATTGGGTAAAACGTTCTGCCTTGCCTCATTGCCACGTGGAACTATTGGTGAGTTAATTCCTGGCTAATATTAACCCTTATAACCTTACCCTATATATACATTTATTATGTGAGACCTTTGGATATAAATTAGCTTGTTTCAGATTGAATTCAATTTAGATATAGAGTAGTTTTCATTTAGATTGATTTTATTTTATTCATTATAGCTTAGTAATATTTAACTTCCATTGATAGTTTACCACAATAATGGTGACAGTATTAGTGATGATGGTAAAAGTTCTAGTGATGATGAGAGTAGTAGTGATGATGGTGAGAGTAGTAGTGATTATAATAGGAGTAGTGCTGATTAATGGTGATAGTATGATTGATGATGGTGATACTAGTAATGTTGATTGTAAGATGACGGTGATAGTTTTAGTGATAATGATGACAATAGTGATGATTCTATTGACGATGGTGACAGTATTAGTGATGTTGGTGATTAGTAGTGATAATGGTGAAACTTGTAGTGATGATGACAGTAGTAGTGATGAGAGTATTAGTGATGATGGTGAGAGTAGTAGTGATGATTATAAAAGTAGTGCTGATGATAGTAATGGTGATAATGATGGTAATATTAGTGATGATGATGACCCATCGCAGAGATGGGTATGCCGTTTTGATTTAGCGCAAAACGGCACGTCTACTTTATTAATACAACTACAACCATCATCACTACTATTATCACCATCATCACTACTATCACCATCATCCCTACTGTTACTGCCATCGTTCAGGGGGCGAAAAAAAATGTGCCCGCAGTTGTATGGGCACACTCACACAGAACGCCATCGTTCAGGGGGCGAACAAAAACTCGCCCTCAATTGTTAGGTTAAGTGCCCCTATGGGGCACACACATACAGAACGCCATCATCATTGGTTGGGAATAGGGGGGGAAAATCATATTTTCGACTTAAAATCATAACTATTGCACAAATTCAATTTTTTTATTTTTTATTACTGTCACATTTACGCACCGAAGGTTCGTGTGAAGTTTGGTGAAAATCCGTCCAACGGTCTAGGAGTTATCGAACAGACAGACATTTCGGCAGGCATGTACCACTATACGGGGGGCGATACCACTCTGCTTACGCAGAGTTGATAATGGTGGTAATATTAGTATTGATGGTAACCCTTTGCAGAGTTGGGTATGCTGTTTTGATTTTGGGTGAAACGGCATGTCTACTTTATTCAATTATGATATACATATTGAAGCATTAATTCAACAATTTAAACCTGGAAATATAACAAAGTTTTGACTGTTAAGTGCACGAAACAAATATTGCAGACATTTCAACAGCTACGCGGATAACATAATATATACAACAATTACTAATAATAATTTACTGAAAAGACAGATATTGTGTAGTTACTCATAATTATATAAATAGAAGTTCTAAGATAATCCTATTGGCCAGTCGCGGTGGCTGAGTTGGGAGAGCTTTAGATCAGGAAGCTGTAGTTCCCCTCTGAGCTAGGTTCAACTCCTGGACCAGAGCACAGTAGTTCCCCCTGGGTCTAGACCATAGAAAGAACATACACCGTGGCTGGTCATTAATAACGACCAAGATGAGAACAAAGACTACACTAATGATGCTGCAGGAAGAGTTAAGCTCCTCCCCGAGGAGATGCTGTGTTTGGGGTTCACAGTTATCAACGTCCCCCTCCTGTGATATCACTAGTAGTATCCCGTTACTTTTCATGATCGTATAAAGTCCTCAGAAAGATTTTATGCTATTTTATGCAAATACCTAACTAAATATATTAATATAATTTATTATAGGCGTGTAAGAGAACAATAGGAATGAGAAGTGAAACATATATATGAATTAACAGTGACAAAGGAATCATCATGCTGCTAACTACTATTGTGTAAACAGAGATGCGCACAATTTTGGATAGTTAAGTACCGCATGGTTCGTATTAACCCCTTTAATTATACAAAAGATACCCTATATGATCGGTTTATGAACCATTATTATATTATCGCTGAAGTGTTATATTATTGATTTAGTATTTATGCTAAAGGCTTACAGAAAAAGAGAAGATGGTGACATTACTAGTAGTAGTGATGATGGTCGTAGTGATGATGGTGACAGTAGTAATGATGATTGTAACATGATGGGGATAATAGTAATGATGATGGTGATAGTTGTAGTGCTAAAGATGACAGTGGTGATGATGATGATTGTGACAATGGTGACAGTAGTAGTGATGATGGCAAATAGTAGTGATGATGGTGAGAGTAGTAGTTATGATTATAATAGTAGTAGTGCTGATGATAGTAATGTTGATAGTTACTAGTAGTGATGGTGACAGTAGTAGTGATGATGGTGACAGTTGTATTGATGATGCCAGTAGTAGTGATGATGGTGATAGTCATATTGATGATTGTGATAGTATTATTGATGATGGTGACAGTATTATTGATGATTGTTATTAGTAGTGTTGTTATTATTATTATTAACATTATTATTATTAGGGGTTCGACCCCTATTGCAATAATTAAATCTACTCATTCATCCAAATTATTTTTCCACGCCGGTTTGTACGCAATAACTCCAGAACCGCTTTTTGGATCGGGATCAAACTTTCACAAGAGGTGCGTTTTTGTATTGGGCAACTTTTGATATGTTAAACATCTGACATGGTGGCCAAACAGATCCGTGGCAGCCGATTTCCCGAAAAATTTGACATCTAAATACCGTCTCTCCCACTCATAGGAAATTATTGGGCTTTGGTATATGGACTCCACTACTAATGCTCCGCAAATGTTATAGAAAAGGTTTTGCTTTTTCACGTGGCTTTTTTTCCGGCAATCTTGAAAAAAACTTGAATTCCACTTAAAATTCCACATCTTTAAAACTACGCCGATGATCAAATCCATTTTTGCATAGTTGGGTGAAGCTCGCAATTCCGAACATTTTGATACCAAAAGAATATAAATGGGTGGAATAGTTTGGCCTCAGCATTGAAAACTGTCTATTCTTAAATGACTTTAAAACCGTATTAGCTACCCACACAACGTTGTCAGTCTTCAGTCTATATGCTTCCCCGCATCCCCTAGTTTTGCTTAATAATATTTTAGGTAATCATTCAGATCCATACACTTATACAATTTAAGTCTCTCAAAATAGTTAAGAGTCCCTACGAATTCCAGCAATTATTTAACCAACCTACCTATACATACCTACCCTACCAAATAATAATGATAATTCAAATATATTTTTGGTGAATAGCAGAGTATTGGCTAAGGTTTTTAAATATTCCTCCCTTTGCCAAATGCTTAGTTTAATAACAAAGTTCTAGACCTCAAAGTTTTGACAATTTTTGGTGTGACTTACCTTTCCTCCTCCCTCAAACAGCAAGCAACGGTATCAGGGCATCAAGAGTATTGCATGCTTCCATAATATTCTATATAGTCCGTTTTTAACGCAATAACTCCGGAACCGATTGTCGGATCGGGACCAAACTTTGACACAAGGTGCATTTTTGTATTGGGCAACTTTTGATATGATATCCAAAATTATGGCCAACACGCCCGTGGCAGCCTTTCACAACCAACCCATCTTGTCCTATCTAATTTTATGTTGAACACTATTGTTCTTGATCCCACTATAGCACTCGGTAGCCTATTCCACATATCTACAACTCTGTTACTAAACGAATAGAGGCAGATCCCTTACACACCCAGTCTCTCTCTCTCTCGCTCGTTTTTTTGCACACCGGTACAAATAAGGCAGATCCTTTACACATGCAACTAAGATGAACATGGGAATCTGCAGAGACAAGTGGCCCACAGAAGACAGATCCCTTTCACATCCAACCCATTTTGTCCATATGACCATCTGATTTTATCTTGAAATTCTCTATTGTTCTTGATCCCACTATAGCACTAGGTAGCCTATTTCACATATCTACGACTCTGTTACGAGAGGCAGATCCCTTACACAGCCAATCTCTCTTATTTGCACACTGGTACAAATGAGGCAGATCCCTTACACATGCTACCAAGATGAAAATGGGAGTCTGCAGAAAGCCGATTGGCCCACACACGGCAGATCCCTTTCACCCCCAATCCATCTCGTCCTATCAAATTTTATGTTGAAGCTCTATTGTTATTGATCCCACTATAGCACTCGGTAGCCTATTCCACATATCTACAACTCTTTTACCAAGCGAATAGAGGCAGATCCCTTACACAGCCAATCTCTTACTCTCTCGCTCTTGTTTGTTTGCACACCGGGACAAATGAGGCAGATCCCTTAAACATGCAACCAAGATGAAAATGGGAGTCTGCAGAGAGCCAAGTGACCTACATAAGGCAGATCCCTTTCACACTCAACCCATCTCAAACGTTACCTGTTATTTACACTACTTACTATACACCCATGTTATCATATACCTGCAACCAAAACACAATTGTAAGAAATAGGAACATAAGACAATGGGAGTCTGTAGAGAGCCAATTGGCCCACACAAGACAGATCCTTTTCACACCCAACCCATCTCATAAAAACTCTCATCTATATCTGTCTTCCTTACATTTATGACATCCTAGTCTCTCTCTCTCTCTCTCACAAATGAGAACATGAGAAAACCGGAATCTGCAGAGAGCCGATTGGCCCACACATGTCAGATCCCTTTCACACCCAACACATCCCGCGCTCTCTCTCTCTCTCTCTCTAATATTTATTGCTATCTTCCTTACGTTTACGACATCCTATTCTCTCTCGCCATATTTTTTCTCCCTCACAAATGAGAACATAAAAAAAAAAACGGGAGTCTGCAGAGAGCCGATTGACCTACACATGGCAGATACCTTTCACACCCAACCCCTCTCGTTCTATCTAATTTCAAGTTGAAGCTCTATTGTTCTTGATCCCATTATAGCACTCGGCAGCCTATGCCACATATCTACAAGCCTGTTACTAAATGAATAGAGGCAGATCCCTTATACAGCCAATCTCTCCCTCTCTCGCTCTTGTTTGTTTGCACAATCTGTTCCTTCTGTAGTTTCTCCATGCCCGATAAGTTAAATGATCTTTTGATATCTGTGACACAGCTTTTGTATCCAACACAATACCCTGCTTGCAAAACTGCTAGAACCCCGGACAACATTGCTTGCAACTTAAATGTTATTATTTTTATTATTATTATTATTATTATTATTATTATTCAAATGCATTTGTGTTTATAGTCATCGGTAATTGAACGAACTAAATATTTCCACAGGAATATTCGAGTAAGAAAATCAAACCTAACCCTGCAATCTTTTATGTCCAGAGACTACAGGAAAGGAAAACAAAACCTTAACATGTTGTAGATTAATATAGATTAATGCCCTACAATGTTGGGAAGGACAGGCAGATGTATTAAAGAATATCGCAGACAAATGTCCTGCTGTTTATCTTGGTGGTCGGTGTATATTACTACAATTTGTTGTAGTATTATATGTACACAAAACTTCACAACTTCCAAATCACGCAACAAGCATCAACATTTATGATTAGCTTATTGTCATTCGTATATGTTAGTCAGACAATCGATAATGGTGTTGAACAGATGGAAATACGCATGTTGATTTTTTGTTTGTAAATAAACAATTGACAATTGCATTGCATAATTAATCAATAAGGGCATACATTACGGCGACCAAGTAAATTGCATCTTGTCGTTAGTTTTTTTTAGAACGCATCATCTTCATCATGATAATAACCGTAATAATAAAACTAATAATAATATATGCACTAATGATTCGAACACGGTACTTAGGATTAAGAGTTCACACCCCTCTAAACAGGATAGTTTTGTACATACTTTGACCACATCATGCAATGTTTATGTCTTCGCCTTTTTTCCCCTAAAATGAACTAATAATCTCGATATTATTATAGTCATTGAGAAGCCTTCTTCAATTCATCATGACATGTAGTTTGTAGCAGGGTGTCAAACGAAAGACTGAACAAAGTCAATCCTATTGCAGAGTCCCTTAGTTATAGTTATTATTGTCATATATACATAATACTGCTATACTCCGTTCATTATAGGTATAATGGTAAGGGTTGAACATTCTGGTCTAATTATAATGAATACACTATAGTATGAGTTACACTGCTTTTCATAACTTTGGATATGATAAAATGGCCAAGACAAGGCAATTTCGAGTAGATTTTCCTGAATTTCTTTGCATATACATTACAGTCTTAACACCAGATTTTCCCGTCCTGAATAAACAAAACATTTATGAAATATTATCTCCCACTGATAATCGTATCCAAAATACCGGCGTCGTAATTCTATCGCTATTAATACTTTACCATAAGGCATAACTGAATTTTCATAACGTATGATAGTCTAGATTAAAAGAATATGCGGAAGTTTTGACGTCGCGGGACAAGCATAAGCTGTTAATTTACTGGTTTCTTATACATCTAATATGGCCGTAAGATAACCCATTAATAGGGTATAAACATCGCCTTCTGATTAAACGGCTCAATATTATTACTTTGTGTCTGGCAAAATATTAATGATGACGTCTTCAGAGATAGTGTTATCCCTTCAGTGATGTCTCCTAGTAGTAGTCTGGGTAACCTTAGACGATTTGTGTTTGTCTATGTGTATTAGGGAAACACAAGGCAATGATGCCTGCAATAAGACCCCCCCCCCCCCTCCCTCCCTTACCCCGAATTGAAAACAAAATATATAATAATAATTATAATAATAGAACATTTCTAATTACATGGAACTTAAAGCAGGCTATTCATATGATGAGGGAGAAACAGATTGAGGGAGAGAGTTCCACGAGTTTATTTATTGTGTGGACGAAACACTGGGAAGATCGTGATGGGAATGAGTTGAAAGGCAGCTGCCACCTATTCTCCGTAAAGGGTGGGGTATACTCCATCCAAATACTAACCACACAAAAATACCTTTATATTAGTATTTATTGTAATAATGGGAATACTAATGATCACAATATTAACAGTGATAATACAAATATTAATAATACTTGTAGTACTTATTTTCCCATTCTAAGTATGCTAATAAGGTGGGAATAACTCCACAGTTGTTCAGAAGTTCGTACCTTTATTTAACAAACTCCCTGGTAGCATATATTCTACTTAGCAATTGATTCTCTGTTCGGGTCGAAATGAGTTCAACCAACAGATTGAATAATATCGTCGACCCAATATAGATTGTACGTTGGAACTCGTAAGTTCCCGTTACCACCTATTTGGATACCCGTTATTCAGGCATTGACTCACTCCGACTTCGATTCAAAGGCACATCACTAATCTCCGAAATAATATGACAAACTTTACCGAACCTCAATATGTCCAATCATAAGATCAAGGCTTTAAGAAATGTAATCCCCATTTCCCTATCCTTATCACATAATATATATATATATATATAAGGGTATCACTTACCTTAAATCAAGTAAATATGTACCCGTAAGTAGTTTCGCTAATTTACAGTAACTCTATCCCAGAGTGTCTCCACTCTGGCTTCCAATTTAACAGATAAATTAACTCAATAACACTGATACCACTTATATTATAATTCAAACAATATATGTCATTACATTGTCCGATATAATCACTATTTCAGAAATACCTCTATTACCAATACAATATTCAACACCTGATTATCCCCTAGATCAGGGTTACAATATCCGACTCAATATTCAAGTCAATTGATACTTATATCATGAATAATATATTTACTAACTCGCTAACTACTTATCTCCGAATTACAATATATCTCACAATAGTCGACTCGACTTGTTACTTATGCCATGATTACAATACTTTCTTGCAATAGTCAACTCATTAATTACTTATGTCATGATTACAATATATCTTTGATCGAATAACGATGTTTCCTTTATAACAAAAAGTATACTGTATATCATCATATGGACTAGAGTCCTTCCTAACTATTTCTCAAGCTAGGTCTAACCTATCAGCGACAATTATATATCTCGGGGTCTTGAACAATTCTCATAACCCCGTTTTTCCTGTTGTTGATAATTATTTAATCAGACTCAGAGTTGAAAGAGTGAAAGGGCCAAAATCAAGGGACGTTCGAGCCAAAATGCCTGGACACACGGAGTTTGAAGCAATTTAAGTCATAGGAAGAGGGAAAGACTGATTCTGGGAGAGAGTTCCAGAGCTCAGCAGTTGAATAGAAGAAAGTCTGGAATACCGTTTCACTCTTGGGTTGGAGAGTTGCACAGAGTAGGGGTGGGATTGTGTTGCAAGACAGGTACTATGTACCCTATGTAGAGGAGGTGGTATACACTGGGAAAGCTCTGAGGAACATTGATTATTATAGTAGCGATAGAATAGCGAGAGAAATGCAACATTGCGGCAAAGAGAGAAAGATTGCAGAGAGTTAGTGAGTGGGCGGGAGTTAATTATACGAAAGGCTTTCCTTTCTACTTTGTCTAGGAGTGTGGTGTGAGAGGATCCTCCCCACACATGTGAACAATGCTCAATACAAGGATGCACAGTGCCCCTGTACAGAGCAAGAAGCTGTGCAGGGGTAAAGCACCCCTTGAGGTGGTTGAGCACACCCAGCTTCTGGGAGGCTGCCTTAGCAAGACTGGTAATATGGTCCTTCCAAATGAGAGCAGCAGAAACAGAGACACCGAGAATATTGAGAGAAGATGAAGGATTGATTTTTTTATTATTGAATTGTAAGGGATAGTCCTCTGGGAGTTCTGAACGGGTAGTAGGATGAAGAAATTGGGATTTGGAAGCATTAATGGCAACAAGGTTTTCTCTTCCCCAATTGGAAATAGTAGTTAGAACAGCAGATAAGTGTTGCATGGCTTCATTACGTTTGTCTTTGAAGGATTGCTGGCTTGGGCGTTCAGGAAAACTAATTGAGTAATGTAAGGTAGATCCGTTTGCGTATGAATGGATGGGACTGGAGGTACAGTTGAGAAGATCATTTATGAAAATTAGAAAGAGAATGGGAGATAGGAAAGAGCCCTGAGGAACACCGGAGTTGATAGGATGAGGAAGTGAGCGATGGCCATCCATAATCGCAACTATGGAACGGCCGGAAAGGAAATTAGAGACAAAGGCACAGATGGAGGGATAGAAACCGAAGGAGGGTAGTTTAGAAATTAATGATTTGTGCCAGACTCTATCGAAGGCCTTCGATATGTCTAGTGCAATAGAGAAGGTCTCACCGAAGTCCCGAAAGGAGGATGACCAAGAGTTAGTAAGATATGAAAGAAGATCACCAGTAGAGCGACCTTTAAGGAAGCCATACTGGTGATCTGAGAGTAGATTATGAGAAGAGAAATGCTTAAGAAATTTGGAAACTAGAATAGTTTCAAAACATTTAGAAATACAAGAGATGAGAGCAATTGGAGAATAGTTGGAGGGTTGAGAGTGGTCACCGGCCTTCTTTGGGACAGGTTGAATGAGAGCAAATTGCCAGCAAGAAGCGAAGACGTTAAAGGAGAGACGAAAGAGTTTGCCTAGGCAGGGAGTCAGCACGAAAGCATTTTTTTTTTAGTACAGCAGGAGGAACACCATCCGGACCATACACCTTCTTAGTATTAAGCCCAGAGAGTGTAGAAAATACATCTTTAGAAGAGATTATGGATATTAGGCATTAGTAGGACAGAGGGGGTGGAAAGGGAGGAATAGCACTGGAATAATCCAAGGTGGAGTTTCTAGCAAAAGTTTGAGCGAAGAGTTTTAGCTTTGTCAGAGAAAGAAGTGATGGTTGTGGCATCAGATTGGAAGAAGGGAGGGAAAGACGAGGAAGACAAATTGTTGGAGAGGTTGTTGGCTAGATGCCAGAAAGCTTTGGAAGAGCTAGAGTTTGATAGTTTAGTGCACATATTATTGATGAAAGTGTTTGGCAAGTCGAAGAACAGAATGATAGGAAGAATGATATTCTTGAGTCTTAAGGCGTCGGTACCGTTTGAATGCTTCCTTCTTGATGCGGATAGCAGTAGAACAAGCGTGAGTAAACCAAGATTTTGCATTAGACTGAGAGAAAGAAAATGGAATGTATGCTTCCATGCCCGAGAAGATTACCTCGGTAATGCGTTCAGCACTCTCCGAGGGCCCCCGGCCACAGAAGCAAAAGTAATTCCAAGGGAAATCAAGAAGTATTGCCGAAGAGCCTCCCATTCGGCAGCGCCAAAGTGCCGCAAGCACCGCTGATTGGGAGGATCGGGTGGCTATACTGGAGAGATAGGACAGGTGACAGATTTTAGTTTATGGTCAGAGGAGCCCAAAGGAGAGAAAAGATTTACAGTTCAAGTGGAAGGGTTAGAGGTTAGAAATAAGTCAAGAATGTTGGGTCGATCTCCGAAGCGATCCGGGATACGGGTGGGTTGCTGGACTAACTGCTCTAGGTCTTTTAGCCTCTCCGCTGCGTAGGTGGGGTATTGGCCACCCCTCCCTGTGCGGAGGTATTTAGGCTGTTTTCTTCACTCAAATCGTCATCGTACCATAAATATCATTAATACTTATCCATATGCGCCTATTTTACGTTGATTATAAAGGTATTAACCTGTTAGAGCAATAAAACAAGTGGAAACAGTGTTTGGATGGTCAAAATCGGCGATAGAGGCCGGGAGTTACATAACATATGGTTGAGGCAGCCTGTCAGCCAGCCAGCCTTCACGCCGGCTGGAGCGAGACTGTCGTGCAGTTCCCTCTCTTTCTTTCTCTCACTCGCTATGTAGCACATACAAGCACAGGTTGCTTATGAATTGCTATTGATAGCACGAAATATATCGACGAAATAGGGGAATAAGAGAGAAAATAGGTGATAATTGAAGGGGGGGGGGGGGGAAGGGTGGAAGGGGGGGATGTGGAGGAGTGATATTTGGCATGGCCAAGGGGCAATACAAAAAATAAAAATTAAAAATAACAAAAAATTATACTGGGCTGATTTAAATGTTTTTTTTTTAGGCCTTGGATTATATGAGGAGTTCCGCAGCGCAGCGGTAAAACTCTTATTAGTGTTTCAGCACTTGCTGGGTTAAGATGGACAATTACTCCATTTATATACAAATGTAGCTAAACAACTGGTGAAACTCCAATATTTGTTTTTCATATCACTAAATTCAAGATTGTTACTATTACACCACTAGTAAATTGTCCAAATTGTCCACTTCTTCTGGATACAATACAATGTTATACTCAACTGATAGACAAAGGTAGTATCATCTGTATAATTTATATTATGCACAATTGACAGCTATTGGCATGCTATAGACAGTCACTATATTCTATTCCAAGTAGGCCAAAACTCCTGAACATTAATCTCTATAACTCACAAACGACTAGAGTATTCCGGCTAATATTTCTACCGTTTGGGAAGGGTCAGCCCGGGAATAGGTGTGGACATGTACAGCTGATTTACTTCAGTCCTTTTTGAGTTACAGATAGTATAGTTCACGATATCTGGACTACTAATTTAGAACAGGGTATAGTGTATAAGGCGAACAATGTAGGTGTCAATGCATAGAGGTTCGGTGTTTATACTTCTGAAAGTGGACTTTGCATTACTAAACTTAAGGGGAGGCAGACCGTTTTTCTGGACCCCCTTCTCTCTAATGTTTAGCCCCACTAGTTTTGAAATTATAAGACGTTCGAACCATTAGTTTGGCGATTTTAACACCTTTCGCCCCATTTCGTTGTCAATTTTAAGACCTTTAATGCCATTTAGGTGTCGATTATTTCCTGGCGAGCGATAGCGAGCCTGCAATTTTAAGAGGAAACGGCCTTCGGCCGGGCCATTTTCCTACCGAAAAATGTACAAATTTATCTTGAAGGGGGTCTAGCGGGTGTTTTTCTAAGCTTGATGGAGGTCTAGGGAGGAAACTAAAAAGAATATAATTATGAATTAAATTAATTAATAGACCAAATAAACGGCCAGTCTCCCCTTAACATATTGTGGTCCTCATGATTGTAAGGAAACTATTAAACCATAATATTACGTTGCCATATACAATTACGATATACAGTTTTTGTATCATTGCATGTGATGTTAAAGGCACTCGAAAAATGTACAAAGCGTGTTTTCGTACAATGTTCGGAATCATGCAGAAATACAAAGTCAATAAACGACAAAGTAGCATAATTTGCATATGATGGGAGAGATAGTTGTAAAATAGAATACTTTGTGAAAAGGTATAATATTTGACTTAACTTTAGAGGGACCTCTAAGACTCAAATGTATGTTCACTAGATCAAATAACCCTCTAATTCGGATATGTTCTTCCTTTTGTTGAATACATTCGTCTGTAGCGATCTAACAGGAGACTGTTACGACCGGGGCTACGAATAAAACAAGGGCACTTAAAGATTGGACTAGTAATAGGGCACTATGCAACAACGGTTCGCTAGATCCAAACCCTCAAACTTATATGCCGGCGAACAAAAACACCTATACCCTTCAGAGTTAATCTGCGATAACGGGGTATCCTTAACTGGGCATAAATGTACTCTACTTCAGGCTAACCCACGCTGGTATAGCCTGATAACAAACAAGATGCAAGTTACGTTAAAATGCATAAAAAGGAATCTATGGAAAGATCAATTAAATCACTGCAAGATTTAATACAATAAAAAGATGCTTCAATACAGTTACTCTAAATAACAATAAACTCTTCACTCCTATCTGAAAGAAAGTGAAGTATAGTCCTACAGCATAGACCTGGAAACTTCTGAAGAAAGTCTGATGCTCATAAGATGCTCGTATCTTAAATTATATAAAGGCAGGAGGCAGGACACCACACGTGTAGACTGAATACACTAAAAGATAGGACATATAATGTTAACTGACACGGGAATACTATAAATGCGCAACGGTAGCAATGCTCGACACTAAAAGAAGTATATACTTCCTCATCAACGAAACAGTCTGCTATGGTTGTGCAACTCAACAACAACCTAGACTAATAAATGCTGTGAATAATAATGCGTACATATCAAAGAGCTTATATTAAATACTAATAAGTGTCTACTCGATTAATAATGTCTAGCTGGAATACTCTAGGTAAGGAACTGTGGTTGAGCAAGACAGGCTCGTAGCCTAGCGATGTCCTTAAGACTGCATCCTTTAAGTTACGTTAATTGACTAGGGTGCTCTCTTGATAGATCCAGATCACAAGTATCTGGTTCTATCCTGGCGACCCTCTAAAGCCAAGCAAAGAGGCAGCAAAGTGTGGAACTGGCACAGGCCAAAGCCCTCAGTCAACACAAAGCTGCACTCGCAAAGGACACAATCGAAAAGACAGCACAGGCTACCACAGGACCGGTCGAAGTCGTGTAGGTATAAGCAAACCGTACACACATCGATGACAACGACTACAGATACCTTATCCCAGTCTAGCATTAAATAAAAGAGCAGAAACACTAAATCAATAATGGAGACACACAGAGTTCATAACCTATACCAACTAAGAACCCTCAAAACCTATTCTAAGTACATGTAAATATCTCAGAGAGCTGGTGCTGGTAATACGACTGGCCGACTATGGAAGTCGTATGCAGAACCAGAAGGGATAAAGTAATTGAATAAAGAGAGAAGTTTGAAAACGAAGAAGTTCAGAGAGAGAGATAGTAGTATAGAGGGTTATATGGGTGACTGATTTCTAGGGACGTCTAGTACCACGCACGCTGTGCCAAGCTCTGCCGGAGACACGCGGGAAGGAGCCCCCCCTAGCACCAACAAAGGCAGTGGCACCCAATCACAGACCACTACGTCATGAAATGCTAGCATCCTTGGGCCGCGTCAGGATCCACCAGCCAATCAAGGGCGTGGTTAAGCCCGCGCTAGGGAGGGAAAACTCCTCCAAGCGAGGGAGGCAACACTCACTACTCCCTCACTGCCCGCTCTCTCTCTCTCTCTCAACTTCACACTACAATGCATCTTATATTCTATTAATGATATAAAATACTTCCCGTTGTCACAGACGAAAGCAAAGACCACCACTGGACTGTCTGTGACAATGCGGTTATTAAGAAAGAAAGAACAACATTCTCTGACAACTGTAGCCCATTTCACTGCCCTGGCGAGCGCTAGTGGTTAACGAGAGGCGATTCTGCCCACGCTGGTAGACGTCACACCCCGCCCAAGACATAGGATGCTCAACATTAGGCGAGCACCATATCCGACAAGGCAGAATGCCGACAAGACCCGCCACACTTAGCCACTCCACCAGAAATGAAATGCAAAGCTCAATTCTTACATAAAACAACATATTAATATAAAGAAAAATCTTATAACCCCTCCCAAACATAATAGTATAATTTAGCCTGCAATGCTCCCTGAGCGAGCTTCACAGAGCCCAGCCTACTAAGTGAAAGACAGGTTCAACTTAGGACTTTAGCTATAACATTGGCAACTTACAATTAACTATCAAAATGAAAGAGTTTAACCTTTTAATAAGCTTAATTTTAATGTTGTTTTTGATGGCTGCTCTACAGGGGCAAGCCTGATTTTTCTCCACTCTCAACACACACTGACTGAACGGCGAGGGTTCTCCTGCGAACATACCCTCCCGTGACAAACAATCAGCCAAAACATTATCAGTGCCCTTAACATGCCACACATCCAACTTGTGTTCCGGCAGCAAAACAACACCTGACACTGATAAACTGCCCAGTTTATCACAAGACTGGCACTTCTCTTCGCTCTCCGGCAACAGGACCTGCCAATAACCTTTCACTAGTTCTACCTTCGTGATTAATGAGGCAGCCCCGATGCGGTCTATGGTGTCGTCAACTCTAGGTAATGGATAGGCTTCTGTCAGGGATAATGCTTCCACACTCTTGCAATCACCATACACACAGATCTTGCCACCCAACTCAGGTTGAAAACTCACTGGCAAAGACCACTCACGATATCCCTTATCCCTCAGACCCTTTTTCCACATGTCGTCTAGCTCTGTTTTCACGACAGGCTGTTGAGCAGGATTTATACGGTAGGGAACTAACTTGAGCCTTGCACTGTCTCCAGCCTCCATGTCAGATTCTACCCCGTACATCTGGCCTGGAGAAGCAACAAACATGCGGATGTACTGCCACAGCCTAGTAAACAACATCTCTTGGCACTCAGGAACAAGAGGTTGCAACTTATCTCAAAGAACAACATGCCTAGTACCCTCCCATAACCCAGCCGAGACCGCAGCTTCTAAACTATAGTCTCCCTCCTTCTCCACCTTCGTCCCTAGAACAGCCAGGTCATGAGAGGGACAATCAGTACCACCTGTGCAGTCACTCCCATAGTTCATAATTGCTAAGGCTTCCCCTCCGATACCGTACATGCGCACCCCCGCATTCCTTGCGACTAAATCTACCTGCGCAGCATCACCGCCTTCAGCGACATGGCCAGATACAGTCGGTCTATGGTAGGGCTGTTGCATTCGACTAGAGCAGCATTGGGAGGCTGTGCGACGACCGGGCACATCCACTCCACAGCCAACCTCACCAATCTGCTCAATGTCCTCTTTCTGACCACCAACCTTGGCAGCCATGGGTCGACCCTGACCTGACAACCATGCCAAAGCCTCATCGCCCACCTTGAACCACCGAAACAACGAGGCCAACGGTCTACAAACACTCAAGTGACCTGCCCGCGGAACATCTTGCACCGCATGAGTTGTGAGGCCTGGGTGCCCGGCACGACCAGTGGGGTACGAACCGAGCTGGTGCTGGAGCGCTGCACACTGCTGCTCAGGCAGGTGCTCTAGCGCTTCCACAGCCACCAGACTCGTGTCCCCCGCCCACTGCTCCTCCGAAACATGACAATCCCAATTCTCCTCCACCTGTGCACCACTGCCCCCCTCTCCTTCTCCACCTTGGCCGCTGCAGACCAAAGCAGGGACAGTAGGCTGCTCAGGTGGTTGCCTCACAAACTCCTTTAACAGGTTCACATGACATGTTTCCCCGTCCTCGTGTTCAATAACCCCGTTCCCACAACTCTCCTCCACCTGGGAACTACTAAGCCGTGGAGTGCCATCACGCCCAACCATGTCACTAGGGGTGACAGGTTCTGGGGCCACTCCGGAGCTCACCTCTGGGTCAAGTACTAAGTCGCTAAGAAGAGCCGCTGGAGCAAAACTCACAAAACTCCCAACTTTAGCTTTCTCCTTCCGACCGTTCCTCCGCTGGTCTAGAGACTGAGGAATAGGCTGTGACACCTTAGATGCACGAGATCGGGTGACAACACAAGCCCTCTGCTGTGATTGACACCTCTCGACCAACTCCTGCCCCTCCCTACTCACGTCGGCCGCCCTCTCGGCAGCGACTAAGGGTGGAACCTCAGAAGCAGGCACCGCAAAGTCGTTGCCGAGAAGAAGGTCGACGCCCTCTACTGGCAGTTTCTCCACGATTCGAACATCCAACTCTCGTGTCACACCATCAACCTCCAGCTCCACTCGAACCAACGGGTATGACCTTGTAGCATTAATACCCTGCACCACAACCACCCGTGCCGCGTTTATAGGTTGGCCTGTAAAGTTTTTCATCAGAGTCTGGGATGCACCTGTATCATGCAACAACTCCAACCCATGCTTGCAACAAGCCCAACTCACGCAGCCACGCCCTCTATGGTCGCAAAAAGCATCGCGGACAGGTTTCGAGCCTTTCGGACACTCCTTCACTGGCTGTGCCCCCGCATCTGACATATCACCCCGGGTAAATGCAGAAGACCTCAGAGACACCCCAATGTTGCTAGCCAAAGACATGACTGCTGTAGGTTGGTTACTAGGGCAGGAACGTACAAAATGCCCCTTGTTATGACACTTAAAACACTCTACTTCACCCTTGGACTTCCCCTGAGGTGGGGAAGGGCCCTGACCTTTCTTAAACGGGACGGTTTTAGGTTTTGATCAAAATTGGTATCATTGCTCTTACTCTCGTTATTAAATTGTGCATCACTGACTCGGGGGGGTGGAGTGTTGCGCCCCTTGTTAACTGCATCGGTCCGTTGTGCAGGCCCGCACCCACGAATCAGTGACATCCTCAGGTCAGCCATCTCAGCTACCTTTTGTAGAGTTTTTGGCTGTTTCTCTTTGAGGTTCAAAGTCAGGTCGCCGCCTGTGCACTTGAAAAACTGCTCTAGAAGGACTAACTGCTCAAGCTCCTCGAACGTCGTCACCTTCTCTGACCTCAGCCAATTTCTCAATGCATCAGACAGTTCCCGGGTATGTTCTAGAAAAGTGCACTCACGACCCTTCGTAACACCCCGGAACTTCAACCTATATGTCTCTGGTTGTAACTCGTACGCCCGCAGAACAGCTTCCTTCAGTACCTCATAATCGATGCAAGACTCCAAGGGCAACGCATCATATGCCTTGAGTCCTTTGCCAACCAACCTAGAGGAAACAAGAGCTGCCCACTTAACCTCGGGCCATTGGTGCTCCCGGCACTTCTTCTCAAAACGCAGGAAAAACTCGGTGACACCCGACTCGTCAAATGCAGGGACTAACTTAAGAAGGTGCAATAAAGACTGGTCAAGACCTCGATTCCCAGAACCGAGACGCTGCCCTGTCGACTCCACCCGAGACTTCACAAGCTCTATGTCTGCACAGTACATGGCCTTTCTCTCCTCAGCCTGAATCTTAGCCATCTCAATCGGCTGCTTAGCCATCTCAAGCTGGTATTCCTGCTGCTTAGCCATCTCAAGCTGGAAGATCATATCTGGAGTTAAACCTTGAGGAGGAGGAGATGCAACAATTGGAGACCCACCCAGTGATCCACCCAGGGGCAAACCACGCTGCCAGTGACTATCGGCCTGCGGGAACGTCCTCGGCTCCGGAGCCCGAGGGGGCGCCATGGTAGGAGTCGAGTGGAATGGGGGCTGGGCCAAAGGTGCCCCAGCTCCCGCTCCACCCGAAGCCCCACGCACCCCACCGAGCACACAGGCCACCAGGTCACTTCTCGTCATGCTGCTAGTGCCAACATGCCCCATGACCGTGGCCAAACACTGGAGACCCTACCGATCAATCCCCGACACCCGGTCAACAGTAATAGGCATCTCCAGAAACTCTCTTGCATCCTCCTCACTAGTTACTACTCTAATGCCTTCTAACAAACCCAGCTGCTGCACCTCAGAGTCTGCTTCCCGTACTGTGTCCTCACTGTGCATTGATCCGTCATTCGACATAGTGTCCACCGAAAATTCTCAACGTTTATAAAAACAAAAAAGTACCTAAACTCTCATGTAGCACTATTCACTCACAAAATGCTTGAAGACAACTCAAGTGCTATACTACATTGCCAAAAAAAAAATCTGTGTCCAAAATATTCCTCAAAAACATATGTCCAAAAATCCTGCAATCATTTCTTAGTTCATTTGGTATGACGCCTAAGATAAGATACTAGGCAAGGTCGCCATTTGTTACGACCGGGGCTACGAATAAAACAAGGGCACTTAAAGATTGGACTAGTAATAGGGCACTATGCAACAACGGTACGCTAGATCCAAACCCTCGAACTTATATGCCGGCGAACAAAAACACCTATACCCTCCAGAGTTAATCTGCGATAATGGGGTATCCTTAACTGGGCATATATGTACTCTACTTCAGGCTAACCCACGCTGGTATAGCCTGATAACAAACAAGATGCAAGTTACGTTAAAATGCATAAAAAGGAATCTATGGAAAGATCAATTAAATCACTGCAAGATTTAATACAATAAAAAGATGCTTCAATACAGTTACTCTAAATAACAATAAACTCTTCACTCCTATCTGAAAGAAAGTGAAGTATAGTCCTACAGCATAGACCTGGAAACTTCTGAAGAAAGTCTGATGCTCATAAGATGTTCGTATCTTAAATTATATAAAGGCAGGAGGCAGGACACCACACGTGTAGACTGAATACACTAAAAGATAGGACATATAATGTTAACTGACACGGGAATACTATAAATGCGCAACGGTAGCAATGCTCGACACTAAAAGAAGTACTTCCTCATCAACGAAACAGTCTGCTATGGTTGTGCAACTCAACAACAACCTAGACTAATAAATGCTGTGAATAATAATGCGTACATATCAAAGAGCTTATATTAAATACTAATAAGTGTCTACTCGATTAATAATGTCTAGCTGGAATACTCTAGGTAAGGAACTGTGGTTGAGCAAGACAGGCTCGTAGCCTAGCGATGTCCTTAAGACTGCATCCTTTAAGTTACGTTAATTGACTAGGGTGCTCTCTTGATAGATCCAGATCACAAGTATCTGGTTCTATCCTGGCGACCCTCTAAAGCCAAGCAAAGAGGCAGCAAAGTGTGGAACTGGCACAGGCCAAAGCCCTCAGTCAACACAAAGCTGCACTCGCAAAGGACACAATCGAAAAGACAGCACAGGCTACCACAGGACCGGTCGAAGTCGTGTAGGTATAAGCAAACCGTACACACATCGATGACAACGACTACAGATACCTTATCCCAGTCTAGCATTAAATAAAAGAGCAGAAACACTAAATCAATAATGGAGACACACAGAGTTCATAACCTATACCAACTAAGAACCCTCAAAACCTATTCTAAGTACATGTAAATATCTCAGAGAGCTGGTGCTGGTACCCGTCTTGCAACTCAATCCCACCCCTACTCTGTGCAACTCTCCAACCCAAGAGTGAAACGTTACTCTCAAACTTTCTTCTACTCAACATCTGAGCTCTGGAACTCTCTCCCAGAATCAGTCTTTCCCTCTTCCTATGACTTAAATTGGTTCAAACTCCGTGTGTCCAGGCATTTTGGCTCGAGCGTCCCTTGATTTTGGCCCTGTCACTCTTTCAACTATGGGGGAGGCACTCGCTATAGGCAGTTATGCCTTTTGCCTCCCTCAATCACATAGAAAACAAAAATAAAATAAAAAATACGACTGGCCGACTATGGAAGTCGTATGCAGAACCAGAAGGGATGAGTAATTGAATAAAGAGAGAAGTATGAAAACGAAGAAGTTCAGAAAGAGAGGTAGTAGTATAGAGGGTTATATGGGTGACAGATTTCTAGGGACGTCTAGTACCACGCACGCTGTGCCAAGCTCTGCCGGAGACACGCGGGAAGGAGCCCCTCCCTAGCACCAACAAAGGCAGCGGCACCCAATCACAGACCACTACGTCATGAAATGCTAGCATCCTTGGGCCGCGTCATGATCCACCAGCCAATCAAGGGCGTGGTAAAGCCCGCGCGAGGGAGGGAAAACTCCTCCAAGCGAGGGAGGCAACACTCACTACCCCCTCGCTGCCCGCTCTCTCTCTCTCTCTCAACTTCACACTACAATGCATCTTATATTCTATTAACCCGTCCAGCCCCGGCTAGTTTTGTAATGTTTGTTCACCAGAACCCGGCCGGTTTTCAAAAAATGGTTTTTATTCCAGAAACAATAGCGAATGGGTTAGGAATGAAGGAAAAACCACGAAAAACCGCTCAAAAAGCTTAAAGAATGGTCCTACAGAGCCCCCGAAAACGTATTTTACAAGAGTAAAAAATTGAAGGCAATTACCCCCAAAAAACCAGGTTATTGCGCGCTCACGCGCACGCACGTGGACTTTGAGAGTTTTCAACCATCGGCACGGTTGCGTGGGATACGTACACAGTTCCCATACAAATCTGAGCCCTCTTGAGTGGCTAGACCTGAGGTTACGGTCGGCGCAATTAGGGTGACGCGCCAGGCGCGTCTCTGGGGCTGTGCGTTACATACATCGCCGACGCGTCAGGCGCGTCGCTGGGGCTGTACGGGTTAATGATATAAAATACTTCCCGTTGGCTCAGACGAAAGCAAAGATCACCACTGGACTGTCTGTGACAATGCGGTTATTAAGAAAGAAAGAACAACATTCTCTGACAACTGTAGCCCATTTCACTGCCCTGGCGAGCGCTAGTGGCTAACAAGAGGCGATTCTGCCCACGCTGGTAGACGTCACAAGACACATTCAATATACAGCTAATTCCTTAACATTTATTAAGTACTAAACTCGGAACAATCTAAGCTATATCCATATTTAAAAACCGTATTCACGTTCATTAACCCTTAAAAAGCGGCTCACCACTTAAGTCGAGTTAAATAAAGCTGGACTATGTGGCGGCGCTCGACATAGGTCGAGTGGCAATTTCAGCACGTAATGTGGCTGAGAGAGAGAGACAAGTGGTGGCAGGAGACTAGCGAGCGTATGACTGCTCCAGACCACCGCGGCGAACCTACTGACACAAATCTCAGCTCCCTCCTCCCTCTCTTACTCGCTACATACTCAATTATGTACCGAAAGTACCGAATTACCTGCTTTTTGCACTCGCGTTGCACGGTTATCGCAAGAAAACTATCCATCATACAAGGATCGTTATGGTGTCATTCGAAAGCTCTGTTTATGCCCTTTCAGGGATAGGTACTTGTTTTACGTTCTGGGTCTTATTTAGGCATGAAAATGATCACGTAAACAGCCCTATTTTGGCTAAAAACACCCCGCTGGGTGGTACACATAAATAAACCGCATAGGCCGCTAAAGAAGGGTTAAGCACTAAACTCGGAACAATCTAAACTATATCCGTATTTAAAAACCGTATTCACGTTCATTAAGCACTAAACTCGGAACAATCTAAGCTATATCCGTATTTAAAAACCGTATTCACGTTCATTAAGCACTAAACTCGGAACAATCTAAACTATATCCGTATTTAAAAATCGTATTCACGTTCATTAAGCACTAAACTCAGAACAATCTAAACTATATCCGTATTTAAAAACCGTATTCACATTCATTAAGTACTAAACTCGGAACAATCTAAACTATATCTGTATTTAAAAACGGTATTCACGTTCGCACTAAACTCGGAACAATCTAAACTATATCCGTATTTAAAAACCGTATTCACGTTCATTCGCCTTTTATTTTGGACCCGTAATTCAAGTCACCACATTTTGAGTTCATTTGAATCCCTATTGCGCAAATTTCACATAGAAACAAGCAGACTAGTCCATCTTAATTAACACACATTAAGTAATATGAGAGAGAGAGAGAGAGAGAGAATGGGTGAATGAAAAAGAGTTTTTATGAGATGTCGGAGTACAGTACACTCTCTTAATGTTCAGAGGGTGTGTGAACTCCTGAGTTATTGTTTACTGAGATTGTTGGGGAGAGAGAGAGAGAGAGAGAGAGAGAGGTATAGATAAATTCCTAAATGTTATCTACAGTTAAACTCAACCAAAATAAACACAACTGGATTGTAACAATAAAGATGGATGTTGAGTAAGATAAAGACACAAAAATAGAGGTGATCAAATAACGAAGGATCGAAAGAGACAGGCAGAGGATATTAAAGTGGAACAGCAATGAAGTCCCTGGCCGTTGCAGTATGTTATCGAAATGGCCTCTCGAGACACTCTGAGCCGACAGTGATAGTGGTGGAGAAAGCATTTATCATTTCAGTATATTGAGATTTTTCTACCGTTTATACTGGAAAGCAATTAACGTTTTAAGGATGTATCTGTCAAATAGGCGATATACATACATTTTTTGAACAGTGAAATACATAGCCTACTGACAGTTAGCATAGAAATGGTGTCGTCAATTGTAGCCATAGGTAACCTAATACTCAAGGAAGGGGAATGACGAGGTGGATTATATATTTGAATTTTAGGTACTTATACAAATGTGTCGGGCCAATTCACTGTATGTTGCATGGACAACCCTGAATATAATATCGAATACAATAATATAACTGATATATACAGTATATATATATATATTATATATATATATATATATATATATATACATATATATATATATATATATATATATATATATATATAATATGCAGAGAGAGAGAGATAGAAGTGCTGGATACTATTACAATCAATAACACATATATTTGCATATACAATTATCAATACGTCCCAAACTTTCGTGTCCTTACTTTCTTCATCAAAATGTGGTAATATTTTGCATTATGGTCTTTTTAATCAGGCATACAGTAATATTATAGTATGCTAGTGCCGCTTTATATTTATGTAGCTCTCTCCTGCCACCCAGACCCTGTGTGGAATCCTACCATTATCACGATAACATTAACTTTGTTCTCAATTACAGTATTTACTACCATGATTTATGTTATCATTAATACTCTTAATTTCATACAACCTTTGTATATAATCCCTTTGACTATCAAAGCAATTAAATAATACTTATATTGGCTGTAATTAGGGAAAGCTTTCAATTTTTGTTTGCGCTCCTTAACCCGAGAACGGCGCACCATTGGTTTTTAAAGTGCGCGACAAGCGAGCATATATTGCTTCATTCCCACCTAAGATCGCCATTATCGGATAAATATCCTTAGTACTTATTCATATGCACCTATTTTACGTTTGATATGAAGATATTAACATTTAAAGAGCGGGGCCCGACTTAAGTCCGTATCTAAAAAGCAGCAAGTTAGGAGCATTATTAAGGTTTTTAACCCTTAAAAAGCGGCTCACCACTTAAGTCGTGTTGAAAAAACTGGCAAAAAACGGGTGAAAAAAGGGTGGAAATCGAGTGAAAATGGGTGGGATAGTAATGATCCATACGTCCGACATCTGTGGCCTCCCGGCTCACACTAACTCCAGTTCCCCCACCGCACGTGAGGATGACAGTGTAACCAATAGTTCGCTAAAAGTGAGCAAGGTAGCAAAATCTGCTAAACTTCCATCTTCGAGGTAACACTGTCAGTGCTCCACGAGTGCTACGTAGCTGTATGTGGCGTCATTGTGTAGCGATTTCCACCTAGTTTTCGGCGCAATACAGTTCCTTTCATACTGATGGTTGATATTGCAGTCAGAACGGCCCAGAAAGGCCCATAGCTCGTTCTGGTCTCATTTTGAAGCTTGTAGCGCCTAGTTTTTTATGAATACATTTCTTTTCATGCAGATACTTGATTGATCATTCAGGAGGGCCTGAATATGCCCAAAATAGCCCAAAACCCCCCGCTAGACGAGGGTTAACATGTAACAGCAAAAAAACAAGTAGGAATAGTATTTGTGGGGTGAAAAAGACAAAATATTGCCGACCCTCCAGTCATGAGGTGAGAGGCGCATGAAACATACACCCTCCCTCTTCGAGGCCTGAAGGCAGACTGATCTCTCTCTCTTACTGTCTTTCTCTTGCTACGCTCTCTATGCGTCCCTGATGACCTTGGAACCGGGTGGGAGATATTGGCGCAGTAAATAAACCGGATAACAAGAGAATAAGAGGGAAAATAGGTGATAATTGAAGGAGGGGGGGGTTTGACACATGTGGATGAGTGATAGAAGGTATGGAGGCGAATTATCTCACTTAATCACATATTCCTCTGTTTTAAGTGATTTTGGGGCCTTTTAAAAGACTTTTTTTAGGCCTTGGATCTTAATAGTCCCATCGCCTTCGCCCAGTATAACCTTTTAACACCTTACGAGCGGCCTATGCGGTTTATTTATGTGTACCGCCCAGCGGGGTGTTTTTAGCCAAAATAGGGCTGTTTACGTGATCATTTTCATGCCTAAATAAGACCCAGAACATAAAACAAGTATCTATCCCTGAAAGGGCATAAACAGAGCTTTCGAATGACACCATAACGATCCTTGTATGATGGATAGTTTTCTTGCAATAACCGTGCAACGCGAGTGCAAAAAGCAGGTAATTCGGTACTTTCGGTACATAATTGAGTATGTAGCGAGTGAGAGAGGGAGGAGGGAGCTGAGATTTGTGTCAGTAGGTTCGCCGCGGTGGTCTGGAGCAGTCATACGCTCGCTAGTCTCCTGCCACCACTTGTCTCTCTCTCTCAGCCACATTACGTGCTGAAATTGCCACTCGAGTTATGTCGAGCGCCGCCACATAGTCCAGCTTTATTTAACTCGACTTATGTTGCTCTCCGCTAATTAAGGGTTAAGAGTCTCCTCGCCGTTCTCGGGTTAAGGTAACTTTTATTTGTTAACATCATGACTCTGTAGCTTATTATAGTCCCTTGATGGCAAATATAATCAAGCAATCAATCAATGGATGCATAGGCCATGACAGCGCATAGCTGCACTCACCCTCCGAACCCACTCCTTGGGATCCTCCCATGCGAGACTCGAGGCATCTGCCCTGCCCGTATCAAGTATCCTATTGCAAGATTGGTCAACTTGGTTCAGCCATGAGCTCTGTCATCTTACCCTAGGCCTCTTCCACTTGTGGTCTGTGGTCTGTGGTTGTGGTCTGTAGAGACCACCTAGTGGGCTGGGTCACTATCAGGGAGGCGAACCGCACGCCAATATAGTGAAGATTGGCGTTCTAGGACCATGGAACTATTATATCTTGTATATTTTCATAGAGTAGTCGCTGGTTAAGTGTCCTTGTCTCACATCCATATGATAAGACAGGGAGCATCAGTGTCTTCAAGATCCGCAGCTTCGTCCTTATGTACAGGTATCAACAACGCAATCTACTTTTGTTGTGTGAATCCACAACCCCATATGCTAAGCCAAGATAGCGATTGACATCATAGCCTAACTCACCACTTTTATGGATCAAACTACAAAGATATGTAAAAGTATTCAAGATGTGTAGGTTCTCACCAGATGCATGAACAGATTGCACTGCATCATCAAATAAGTCACCAAATGCTTGGATTTATGTCCAAGAGACCTTTAACCCTTCCTACCCGGGCTGCCTTACAAAAGGACGGAGGTCGTATCCGGGCGATCTGGCCAAAAAACGTCTACGCCTAGGCTACCGTATCTTTGTTATTTTAACTGCTAGAAATTTCCTACGCATCCCTAAACGTAGTGCGGTTTCCAATCTGTAGACTGGCGTTGAGTAGAGCTCTCTAAGTCAACTGGTTCAGTAGTAATGACGATTTCTGTGGAGCGAATTTTGTCGCGATGTTGACAATTTCGGAGCTTTTCAGACATTAATTTCGTCATATCATACAACAACAACATTGATCCGAAATCTCCTTGTTTTCGGAGGTGCGGTGACGCAATGACCGGCTTTGTTTACATGCGTCGGACGCACGGCGTTCAGACCAAGCTTAATAGGCTTTCAAGCTTACAGCCTGTTATAAGGACACCCGGGTACTGGCCCATCTGCCGTGGTGTCCTTAAAAAAGGACACCCGGGCTAGAAGGGTTAACCTGGGGAACGTGAAAATGCCCTAGGGGCAAGGATACTTATTTGTGAATTTCTAGCCTTGGATTCTGACATAATTCGTTATATTTGCGATATAAAGCATTATTTGTTTGCAATGTGCTTTTATTTTACATATAAAAATTATGATGAATATATGAACCTTGAAGAGTGATAAAATGAAAGGGAAAAGTGTTTGGGTGGTGGAAATCGTAAATATTCCCCACCCGGTCATATTCTCAGGCGTGAGCTAGCGAGGCACACACCCTCCCCTATCGTTGTCTTTGACTCAACTGAAGCAACTGGGACGTGTCTCGGTGTTATATAACGATCTTTTATGCAGCCCACTTGTGCTACATTACCGCGGGAGAGAAAAGTAACCGATAAATGATGAAAATAAGAGGAAAAATAGGTGATAATTGAGGAGGGGGGGGGGGAAATAAGGTGGGGAAGGGGGGGGGGTGAGAAACATATGGATGAGTGGTAAGAAGTACTAGATTAGATGGGAATGATCTCACCTAATGACATATCCTTTGTTTTGAGAGCCCCTGGGGTGTTTATGAAGTTTTTTTTTATGGTCTTGCTTCCGTGAGGCCTATCGCATTCCCTATGGTGACCCTTCCAAGAGGCCTATCGCGCTTGATGGGTTAAAGACCCAGCAACTTAAATCCTCATGTAGTGTCTCGAGGACCAATATGAGAACATCCAATGTCTCCGCTAGTATTCCTGCATTGTCTGCAAAATCAAGATAGGTGATCTTGAAAATGTTGACTCTGCCCAACTGACCGGCCAAGTAACCAGTCCATATATCTTTTGAGAAGTGTAGGTGCTAGAACATACCCCTGTCTCACATTTGAATTCACAAGGAAGTAGGATGCCCCCGCGGGAATCCCGCATAGCCGTAGTTCCTTCCAGAGCATCTCTTGGTGCACTGATTCAAATACCTTTTTTAGATTAACATAAACTGCAAGCAGCCCTTTCCGAAACTCAAGTCGGCGTTCCACGAGAACCAGTAGCGCCAGCATTTGATTGATTGTTCATCTTTAGGGTGTAAATTCAGATTACTCAGGTGTCTGCTCTTATAGCAGGTAAATGCCTTGCTTGACACACTGATCAGTATGATACCACGGTAGTTATTGCAGTCCTGTTTGTCCCCTTTTCCTTTCCAAATAGGGGTGACCAAATCCATTTCCAGTCAAGATGAATGGCAGCTGTCTGCCATACAGCACTCAGGACCGCATGTAATTCCCAGCCTTCGATATTTCTTCATGAATACCACAAATACCAGAAACCTTCCCACCCTTCAGCTTAGCCACAGCCTCCCTTACCTTGGTAGGGAGGGTGTGGCTTCACTTATTGACAGATCAGAAGCTGATGGTTGGACATCCAATGGATGAAGCTGTCTGTTGGGGGCACTGGCCATGTACAACTGCTCAAAGTACTCAGCCCAGCGGGATCTGCACTCATCATCACCCGATGCAAGCTGGCCATCTGTCAACCAAACTGAACTTATCTGGGGGGTAGGCTTTGAGCAGAGTTTCTTCAGATCTTGTTAAGCAGGTCGAAAGTAATTTGTAGAGAAATGCCTCTCAGCCTCCTCAACGTATTTATCTCTTCTATTCTGGCACAAACACTCGAAGCATTAGTCTTCGCTGAGCATAAGTCCACCATGGACCAGCCTGTGTAACTCCTTCAATTCTGTAGACTCGGACACCAGAGGTGAGGCCATAGGTGGCTCCAGTATGTAAGAGAGCTTTGTCACTTTTACTTTCCCCAGGTTTGATTGCCGGTAGGATCACATGCTTTCACTGATTTCTATGGGAAGTGTTTGGTGTTGGGATTGAAATTAATTAGATTAGTAGGAGAGTTGTCAGCCTTTCTGCCAACAGCTATCTCATTAAATTTGTCTCTTAAATCACCAGCAACGTTATTCCTTCTGGTCTTCAGTACTAATCTCAAGACAATCTGTAGGGGAAGACTCAGCTGCTACAGCTGCTGTTGGGGTGAGGAATCGGGCTGCCAGTGAGTCCAATATTAGAGCTCTATGAGAGTCTAGATGATCTGCCTTTCTCAGGATCAGGATCAGGGGAAGGGGGGTGAGTGGGTAGACAGTTTGGGTTACGTAAGGGGTAGAGAGAAGGAAAGGTGGGAAATTATGAGTAATGTAAATGATAAAAGGTAGTGGGCTGTCCACTTGTTTTTTATTGATTTTGTATATTTTTAGGGTATACTTTTAGCCTTGAGTATCATCCCCCAAGACTTCTGGAAAATTTTGTAAAGTATTTTGTTGTGTTCTTGTTCTAGTTTTGTTTTATTCTTCATATTTTTCTTGATGGTGATATGAAGAATAATTTTTCCTTTTTCTTTGTATACAGTTGAAGTAATGTATACATGCAGATAATGGTTGGTGTTATCTTTGTATTCTTGTTTTGGAGTCTTCTTATTCTTCTTCTTCAGTAGTGTCTTCTTGAATTGGAGATGGTCGTAATCTTGCAGGTTTGAAGTTCTTCCTATTGATGTCCTTCTTGGTGTTAAGTTGTCGTCATAGGGTCCTTCTTTGGTCTTGGAGATGATGTTTGCAGACTTAATCGGTGGCCCTTCTAGAGGATAGAGATGCTTTAGTGGGCTGGATTTGGCAAGATATATTCTTATTGTTACTAGTTTCCTTCAGTGCATCTTTCTTAATAGGATAATCGCCACTTACAGGAGGATGATCTGTTTCACAGTTGATACATTTGTAGGCGGTGGAAGAACATGCCAAGTAGTAGTGTCTAATCTCCCCAAAAGTAGAGCAGTGCTGGTCCTCCTTGTAATCGGCCGTTGAGCGTCCAAACTGGTAGCATCTGAAGCACTGAAGCAAGTTTACCCATTCAACTCTGGACATCTGAGAGGCTGAAATTTAGGGAAAGAGTATCTTCAGGCCTTGTTTGAGAATGTGTTATAGGCGCTTCTCTTCAGTGAACATTAGCCTGATGTGGTTTCGACTCAAGAATGTCTCATCCTGAATTATCAAAACTGTAAAGTAGTCGTAATCTTCGTAGTTGTTGAAACTGAGGAACACATAGAGGTGAACTTTTCTGGTCCCAGTGGACACTTTAGCAAATGAAATGCCTACAATTTGTTTGATCTCTGAAGCATAATCAGCTGGGAAAATAGTTTCTCCCAATGACCTAAGCCTTCGGGGATGCGTAGTAACTCTCAAATGTGGGGAGTCAATCAGCAGCCTTCTGCGTATATATATTCATGAGGGTTTTTCTTCCCTAGGGGGGAAAAGGAGAGGTTGGGGGGAAAGAAGGAAAATTAAAATAAATATGAAAGAAATTAGAAGATAATGTCCAGATCCAGGTGTATATATGGACCAGCCCTGGATCCTAGAGTCAGCTCTGCAACTCCAGTTATGACCTGATTGTCTGCTGGAGAAAGAACTGGACCAATCACCATGTTGGCTCTGCCCCCAACTTTGCTCTGCAATTTTAAAGTAGCAAGCTTGATGGTTGTCATCTTCTAGCTCAAGGTTGGAGAAACTGTGGAGGTAAAACACGGGACGAGTTGGGAAGGTCGTGGTAGGGGTTCTGGGTCAGTCTGTCAGAGGCCACAGCTCCGTTCTTGGATGTATCTGTGGTTCTGGGGCTGTGCCTCTTGGGAGGGGAGGCTATATACGGAGTTCGGTGTTGGTGCGGTGCAGCGGTGCCGTGTGGATTTGCGCATGCACAACCACTTTGATTTTTATATCTTCAGAATATATTTTATTATTTTTATTAGACTAGCCTTACCAATTACCTTACCTAACCTAACCTAACTTAATTTTCTATAATAAAAATACAAGCATAATACTTTTGTACTGCGCTGGAAAAAAACGCTAAATCTCTTGGGTGTAAGCCGTAACCGTTACCTCTGAGCTACGAGACGGCATGCTGGACCTGATTTGAAAAGATCAATTTCCAGGTGAGAAAAATTCAAAGTCGTCGCGCATGCCCAGATCCACACGGCATCTGTGCATCATACCAACACCGGGCTCCATACATGGCCTCTCATTGGGATGGGTGGGGTTTTGGGTGCCAGCTTCTTCTTGGTGACGTGGGCAGGGACTCTCTTCTGGATTGGTGTTTAGAGGCAAGGACCTCTGTGTGGAAGAGGTGGATCATCTTGCAGGTATTCTATATTCTCTTCTCCTGGTCACAGGGCGCTTGGGAGCGATGGCGGGAAGGTGAGGAGGCGGATAGTATGGGGCATAGGCTGCATATCTTCATTGTTCCTTCTTATGTTTCTTGACGTCCCGCCAATAATAATAATTAGTAGTAGTAGTATTATTAATAGTGTCATTATTATTATTAGTAGTAGTAGTATTATACTCATTGTAAGTACATGGTATCTTTTCCGTTTCTTTTAGGAAGCAACAACCGAAGATGGCCCGACCCCCACCACTGAAGCCAGAGTTATGCTTCATATGGCAGCCATCACAACGCTTCGTCCTCCTGGTTGAAACCACCGATATAATGAATGTATAAGTAAGGAAAACGGCTTTAACCTTAAATATGACGACCTTAAGCACCCTAATTTTGAAAGCTTTGGCAGGCCTTACAGCTCCATTAATTTTCACATGATGATAAATGGCAGCTAGGGTAGCAAGGGTATTGGCACAAGATAATGACAAAAGAAAAGGAGGACACATATATAAACTACAGCTAAATAGAAGGAAGAATGTTGTGCATGATAATTTGTTTCTAGCTTTCTTAGCAATATTTTCACACAGATTGGTTTTCCCTGGTATAGTTTGCCTGACTGTTATTAACACTCAAGCCGCGGGTCCCGACATATGTCGAGTGAGAGAATCATGGCCACCCCTGCGGGGCCTGACATATATCGCAAGAGATGTTGAGCACATTATCGGCTCTGAGAGAGAGTCCACGCGTTGGGAGGACGATAAGCGGGCTCTGACCGCTCGGCATGGACCGAGCGAGGTAACTGAGCTCGCCACCACAACATCCCACACCCCTGGCCTCGCGAGACAAAGGAAAAACTCAGGAATTTACCGTATTTTAGGGTAGTTGCCCTCGTGTTGCGCAATTTTTGCAAGAGAACCCGTGGTCGTACAAGGATGATTCAGGTGTCATTGGAAATCTCTATTATCGCGCTTTCACGGATACATAATTGTCTTACGCTCTGGCTCTTGTTTATGCATGAAAAAGAGCATGGAATGAAGCTCATTTAGGGTAAATATGCCCGCCAGGCAGGTAGAAGTTACAAACATCCCCATCTGTAAGGGGTTAAAAAGTATGTTTATACACAGATAAAATAATTACCCTCACCAAATTGCTTTACGTATTACCGATTATATTGAAATGTTCTATGTTATGCAGATATTTAGATGAAATAATATAATTAATTTAACGACTGAATTACAACAGAATATTTGAGCAATAATATTATTTCATTGCCTAGTAAAAGCACTAAATATAAAGCTCCAGCTATTGTAGATATTTTATAAGCTTAATGTAATCACTTGGATCTATTATTTTAATATACTTGCTCTGGTCTATTTGTTCATTGCTTAACTGACGACCTGTGTTATGTATCCCCGGACTGCCACATGTGTTTGTTAATTTCATTAATCGAGTTTAGGAGTAAAGTTGGTAGGTGGAGAGAACATAATAATTTTAAAAAGACATCCATCTACGTATTGTGAAAAACCTGTTATCCTCCGGAAAATTGTGGGGGTGAGTGAGTGAAGTGAGAGAACGTAAATTATATGATGGATACATGTTTTTCATAATACGTGTTGCTAGCCCTAAACGCACGAGCCGCTGGAAAGTGGTTTCAAACCCACCTCTGTGGTTTGGCGGCGGAAGGTGTTCCTTACTGATATTGAGCACACACCGCCATATGAGTCCCATCCGGGTGGATGGGACTCAATAGCCTTGGCGGGCAACCCATCTAGGGGAATAAACCCTAAACAAATTACCGATGGGCGACATGCTAATCGGTGCCACTTACACGTGGCGATCTTTGCAACCACCTGCTCCTTCCTGACAACTAAAGGTTGGGGCATCTGGGAATTTGGGGCTTGGGGGAGGCTTAGGTCCCCAGGTGTAGGTGGAAGTTTTTCTCGTAGGGCTTCGATAAATTCGGTGCCATGGCCAGCAAAACCTTCTGAAGAGGACAACAGTCTGACGGCCCCTTTGATGTCACTATCAGACAGCTTCGCTGCCACCCTCTTTTGTAGCTGTTCAGCCTCTTCCTTTTCCTTGTCCTGTTGCTTCTGGGCTCTATTCAGTTGATGTTCAGGGGAGTCTACCAGCCTGTTTGGCTCCATATACTGTCCTGTTGTACTAAAAAACTGTGCGTCGGTGTGGACTCCCTACCTAGCTATCTCCCACCTCTCCTTCTTTCTAGACGTTTGCAATGAGGAGTGGCCGTTCTCAACCCTCTAACTATCAGTCAATTTCTCGCACATCTTGCATGTCTGAAGTTCTCAAATCTATTATAAATTCAAAATGACTTCTCATAAGTTTCTTTTAGATCACCAGGATGTCGTCCTTAATGGCTGCTCTACTGTTGTTCTCCTTTCCTACCTTAGTACCTCTTGGTCATCCTTCCTTCAAGATTTCGGTGAGACTTTTTTCTATTGTGCTAGACATATTGAAAGCCTTCGATAGAGTCTGGCACATATCACTTATCTCCAAACTACCAGTTTGTTGCTTCTATCACTCCATCTGTGCCTTTATCTCTAATTTTCTTTGTGGCTGCTTCATAACTATGGTTGTGGATGGCCATCCTTTACATCCTCAATCCTTGAACTCCAGTGTTTCTCAAGGTTTTGTCTTTTCCCTAGTCCTATTTCGAGTTTTGTATATTGGACGAAGGTCCATTAAAATATATAAAATAAATGAAATTTTTTGAGAAAAAAAAAATGCTACAAAGTAGCTTAATGTGTTGACAACACTGTCGTGAAGAAATGGCATAATTTGGTAAAGTATTGCATTGGTAATCAACATTTTACTTAATTTAAGCAGGATAAAATTAATTAAAAAATTGAACTTTGACTCCCATTTCCCACATACTTTTTCTTGATAAACTAATGTTACTCAAGATGCAATAACTCGGCAATTCTTGCTCAATTTGCATTTGTTTTTATTGCCAAGCTTACACTTTTTTTCTATAAAATGGGGCTCGTATGGATCTGTAAGTTAAATAATAAATTTTCTGGTACAGTTTACATTTGATGCAGGTGGGAAAATGCAGTGAGGCGATTTCGTTAGAAGAGCAAAACCCAACCGTTGGGCCTATAGCATTAAAAGTGCCGGAGTTTTACAAGCATGCCCCGTACTTATCTCAACAAACATATCAAGGCATAATTCTCAATAGCAAGTGCCTAGATGCAAGATGAAACATTGACAAATTTAGTATATTATTTTTATACTAAATAGAAAAAATATTACAAATAATTCACATAATTCAAATATAATTCAGCAGCTTTATCACCATGGGACAAGTAACTATCAGTGAACATTTCAGTATTCTAGCTTAATTTGGGACAAATTGATCCCTTAAGAGGACCTCCGTCCTTAATGTTCCTATCAACCGTACCTGTAGATATATCCACTCATATGCTGACAACTCTACCTTACACTACTCAGCAAGTTTTTTACAACCTCCCTCCTTACACGGACTCCAAAAAGTCATGTGAGGAGGCCATGGCAAATCCATCCACTAATCTTTCAATATATTCTGACTGGGGCAGAGAAAATCTTGTTTCTTTCAATAATTCCAAACCCCAATTCCTTTATGTGTGTGTGTTTTTTTTTTTTTTCTTTCTATGTGAAAGAGGGAGACAAAAGGCAAAACTGCCTGCAGCGAGTGCCTCCCCCAGAGTTGAAAGAGCGACAGGGCCAAAATCAAGGGACGTTCGAGCTAAAATGCCTGGACACCTGTCACAATCTTCCAAACAACTATCCTTTATTCTTCAACAATACACAAACCGTTCTCTTAATACCCTTGGTCTCTTTTTCTTCTAAAAGAAAAAAAAAAATATGTCAGCACTCATGGTAAAACAACTTCCCAGATGTTAGATGGGCTCAACCGTCTCTGTGGTTATTTTACCCCTACACAGGTTCTTGCTCTGTACAGGGGCACTGTCCGCCAATGTATCAAGTATTGTAAACGTGTGTGGGGAGGTTTCCTCCATACCGCACTTCTTGAAAGGGTAGAGTCCAAAGCTTTCCGTCTTATTAACTTATCACCTCTTACTGCTTCTCTAGTCTCTCTTTACACGCCGCAATGTTGCATATCTCTCCCTTTTCTACCGCTATTACAATAATCAGTGGTCTTTAGTGCTCTGTCAGTGAATACCTCCTCCTTTATGAGTTAGTAGCACTCGCCTGTCAACACATTCCCTATTCTGTCCAGCTGTCTAACCAAAGAATAAATAGATTCTCCTCATTTCTCTTCTACTGCAAGACTGCATACCATCTAAAATATGGCGTACAGGCCATAATGATATGCCCAAATAGTGGAATAAAGAGATTTCAGACTGTTTGCTTGATAAAAAAGTTTGCTAATGATAGATTAAAATCCTCACAAAATTACGAAGAACGGATGAAATTTGTAGAACTACGACGCAAAGCCAAAAAGTTAATTTAGCAAAGTACAAAGATTCTGGAGTTACATGCTGTGAATCAAAGTAAAACAAACCCGAAAGAGTTCTATAGCTTTATCAGAAAGAAGAAAGTAGTTACTTCAACTGTTGGACCGTTAGTCGATGTAAATGGAGAATACACCATAGACGAAGTACAAATGAGTAATGTCCTCAATACTGTCTTTGCATCAGTTTTTACTACAGAAGACTTCAATGATATCCCTACAGCATTGCCGGTTCAGATAGATCATTCTTATGTTCTAAGCAATATCACCATTACAGAGAGAGAAGCACTGAAATGTTTAGATAAACTCAAGATAAATAAATTGCCCGGACCTGATACAATCTCACCTAGAGATTTAAGGGAAGCTAAGGAGCTCTCCAAACCACTGACATTGCTATTCAATAAATCCTTGCAGTCTGGAACTATGCCTGATCAGAGGAAGCTAGCCAACGTAACACCGATATTAAAAAAGGCAGCAAATCCCTACCCAGTAAATATCGTCCAATTAGCTTAACCTCAGTTGTATGTAAGATGCTAGAAACACTCATAAGAGATAGACTCGTAAATCACTTAGAGGACAATAATATGCTTAAAGATACTCAACACGGCTTTCATTACAAACGTTCCTGCTTAACAAACCTCTTAGACTTCTTCCACGATATCCTCAACCTCTATAATGAGAGTAAAGCTGTAGATATTATATACCTTGATTTTAAGAAGGCCTTTGACAAAGTTCCCCACAGACGTTTACTGCTAAAATTAAAAGCGCATGGAATACAAGACGGTGTGTTGAAATGGATAGAAATTTGGCTCAGCGACAGAAAGCAAAGAGTAGTCATAAACGGTAAGGCACCTAAATGGACCAATGTAAGTAGGGGGGTACCCCAGGGATCGGTACTTGGACCAATTTTCTTTCTAATTTATATCAACGACATAGAGGAGGGTCTCACCTGTACAATCTCAAAGTTTGCTGATGATACAAAAATTGCAAATAGCGTACTTTCAAAAGAACAAGTTGACAATATGCATCACAATCTAGATAAGTTGTCATGTTGGGCCCAAATTTGGCAAAAAAGTTTCAATGTGGATAAATGTAAAGTACTACATATCGGATACCGAAATGAGAAAGCAAACTATTTGATGAATGGCACTCAGCTTAAGAGTGTAGACAGAGAAACCGATATGGGAGTAACAATATCAAGTAACCTAAAACCGAGTCAAAAATATTCAGAACTTGTAAAGAAGGCAAACAAAATAATTGGTTTTATAGGCAGGCCATTTGAGCATAAATCCAAAGAAGCTATCCTAACTCTTTACAATTCATTAGTCCGCCCTCTTCTGTAATACTGCGTTCATTCCTGGTGCCCTTATTACCAAAAAGATATAGGCAAGGTAGAACGAGTTCAACGTAGAGTTACCAATATGATACCTAGCCTAAAGAACAAACCATAAGAGGAGCAGAGAATTAAATCTATTTCCTTTAACCCAGCGAAGATTAAAAGGCGACTTAATTCAAGTGTTCAAAATCATCAAAGGCATCGACAATATGAACTGTAGTAAGTATTTCACAATCGACCAGTCTAATTACACACGGGGAAACGGTTGCAAAATTATTAGTAAATCTTTTAACTCGCATGAATATAAGAATTCCTTCTTCACTCAAGTTGTCAACTTGTGGAATGGGCTTCCCCGAGACGTTATAGACTGCATCACCATTGATTGTTTTAAACTTCGCCTGGACAAATATCTTGCATCAAACCTGCGACTGACTGCGTTTGTAAATGAATAACTTTATTTTATTCCCCCCTCAGGTTCATTAAAGGATTATTGCGTTTATATATTGCTAAGACGTTACTCTCTTTTTCTCAGATATACAAAAGATCCTTATAACTGCGTTATGTTACTAACCCATCTGTCCCCTATTGACGTCCTAGTCCTGCCACGGACATTAGTTCCAGGGCAGTGGTTTCCTTTCCAATTTTCCCTTACCCACTCTAAACCACTGTTTGGACACTTGATTTGCAGAGTTTTGGAGGACAAGCAGCCTAGAGGGGTCACTAGAACTGTTGTTTCTTCATTTCCTTTGTACTCCTTTGTACTCAACAAGCAAACTCAGGAAATCACTCCCTCAATTTATCTGTCCTTAACCAGAGAGCGGCGCGCTACATGTAGTTCAAACCCTCCCGCCAAGCGAGGATATTTGGCTTCATTCTTGCCTAAAATCGTCATTATACCATAAATATTGTTATTACTTATTCATATGCGCCTATTTTATGTTTAATATGAAGATATTAACATGTAACAGCAATAAAACAAGTGGAAATAGTATTGGGGGGGGTAAAAAAGAAAAATCATTGCCGACCCTTCAGTCATGAGGTGAGAGGCGAACGCGACGTATACCCTCCCTCTCTGAGGCCTGAAGGCAGACTGAGACCTCAGTATTGCTTTCTTTCTCTTCCCACGCTCCCTATATGCGCAGTAGACGACCTTGGAACCGCATTGGAGATATTGGCGCGATAAATAAACCGATAAACAAGGGAATAAGAGGAAAAATAGGCGATAATTGAAGGGAGGGGGAAAGGAGGGGGTTTTGACATATATGAAGGAGTGATAGAAGGTATGGAGGGGAATTATCTCACTTAATCACATATTCCTTTGTTTTGAGTGCTACTGGGGTCTTTTAAAATATTTGTTTAGGCCTTGGATCTTAACCCCCTCCGACATCTATGACGAGATCGCGTCATATGGCGGTATGCCCAAGAGTATCATATGACGCGATCGTGTCATATGAACTTAGTGAAATAGCTCAATAAGTAAGTTATATGACGCATTTGCGTCATATTGAGCTCAGTAAGTTAGGTAAGTTAGATCAGAATCTGTCGGTTGATGGCAACCCCAAATACCTCTGACTTCTACCGGTACCTCAGTGTCAGAGAAAGAGTTTTGAGGGAAATACCGGGCGCTCCGCCACCCCATCAGTAAGTTAGCAACTTATGTCTGGGGGGGTTAAGAGTCCCATTGCCTTTCACCACCAAAACCTCTTAAGAGTCTCGGCGCCGATACCGGGTTAAATATATAATTTGAACTGCCTCAAATGTCATGTGACCAGGCACTTGGACCCCAGCGTACCTTGAATTTGACTTTCTATCACCCTTTCGGCTATGAAGGAGACTCATGTTACAGGCAGCTCTGCCTTTTGTCTCCTTCAGTCACATATAACAAAAATGTTAATAAAACTTAAACATTATAATACAAATAATAAAAATATTAATTATATTAAACCATGCATATTTTGTATACCAACATGCAAGCTGAGAACCGAGCACATGTAAACAGGATTACCATACATTCCAAAGCAGACCCTCGCTGCATCTGGAAGATAGTCGATCGCTGCTATTCGAGTCATCGTTCACTAATATAATTATGATGGTATATACCTCTAGGCTATACATCAGACATACAGAACATGGATGCAAAAAAGGAGCATAAGATATGTTATGATTGCAACATGTTCAAGTACTAAGTATTTTTACAGGCAGACTATTTATGAATATCCAAATAATAACTAGATTACATCATGGCGTTCTGAGGCGTTTTCTGCCTTCCCACATACGAAAATATCCTCACTACACAGTATTGTTCCTCCAATAATGTAACCCTCCTAGACACAGTAATATTTTATCCACACGTCTCCTTCAGCCACCACAGTTTACATTTACCACTTTCTCGCTCTGGCTCTCTCTCTCTCTCTCTCTCTCTCTCTCTCTCTCTCTCTCTCTCTCTCTCTCTCTCTCTCTCTCTCTCTCTCTCTCTCTCTCTCTCTCTCACTCTATCTCTCTGACCGTTTTATACCTGTAAGCCTTCTGTTAGATGCATCCGGCTTATACATATATCAAGCCACCATTTGCATACCCTAGCGCAGTCCGATGCCATTAAGTTTCTTTTTGGTTACCTTGTTTCAAACCACGAAAAGCGACAATTTTAGCAGACATCAGCCATTAAATGTGATGCACCAATGGCTTAAGGGGAGGCAGACCGTTTTTCTAAACCCCCTTCTCCCTAATGTTTAGCCCCACCAGTTTTGAGATTATAAGACGTTCGGCTCATTAGTTTGGCGATTTTAATACCTTTCGCCCAATTTCGTTGTCAATTTTAAGACTTTTCTTGCCATTTATGTGTCGATTATTTCCTGGCGAGCGATAGCGAGCCTGCAATTTTAAGAGAAACCAGCCTTCGGCCGGGATTTTTTTCTACCGAAAAATTTACAAATTTATCTTGAAGGGGGGTCTAGGGGGTGTTTTTCTAGGCTTGACGGAAGTCTAGGGAGGAAACTAAACAAATATATGAATAAATGAATGATTAGACCAAACAAAAGGCCAGTCTCCCCTTAATCTTATCAATTAACTGCTTCTTTACCGGCGACTACTTTTCGATTATATTGTAGCTAATGTTTATACGATTGTGTGCAGTTTAAGAAGGACTTGTGGTAGTAAAAAGAGTTAACAGAGATACTTCGAACATGTCAATTGACGTAGGCCCTTTTTAAGCTGCACAAACTCGTCTAATAGTGGCCAGAATAAAGTTAAACAGACGTGTGCCGGTACAGAAAGGGTTATTATGATGGTTGTAACTACCGTACAATATAGAATGACGTGTGCCGGTACAGAAAGGGTTATTATGATGGTTGGAACTACCGTACAACATAGAATGATGTGTGCCGGTACAGAAAGGGTTATTATGATGATTGGAACTACCGTACAATATAGAATGACGTGTGCCGGTACATAAAGGGTTATTATGATGGTTGGAACTACCGTACAATATAGAATGACGTGTGCCGGTACAGAAAGGGTTATAATGATGGTTGGAACTACCGTACAATATAGAATGACGTGTGCCGGTACAGAAAGGGTTATTATGATGGTTGGAACTACCGTACAATATAGAATGACGTGCCGGTACAGAAAGGGTTATTATGATGGATGGAACTACCGTACAATATAGAATGACGTGTGCCGGTACAGAAAGGGTTATTATGATGGTTGGAACTACCGTACAATATAGAATGACGTGTGCTGGTACAGAAAGGGTTATTATGATGGTTGGAACTACCGTACAATATAGAATGACGTGTGCCGGTACAGAAAGGGTTATTATGATGGTTGGAACTACCGTACAATATAGAATGACGTGTGCCGGTACAGAAAGGGTTATTATGATGGTTGGAACTACTGTACAAAATAGAATGACGTGTGCCGGTACAGAAAGGGTTATTATGATGGTTGGAACTACCGTACAATATAGAATGACGTGTGACGGTACAGAATGGGTTATTATGATGGTTGGAACTACCGTACAATATAGAATGACGTGTGCCGGTACAGAAAGGGTTATTATGATGGTTGGAACTACCGTACAATATACAATGACGTGTGCCGGTACAGAAAGGGTTATTATGATGGTTGGAACTACCGTACAACATAGAATGACGTGTGCCGGTACAGAAAGGGTTATTATGATGGTTGGAACTACCGTACAATATAGAATGACTTGTGCCGGTACAGAAAGGGTTATTATGATGATTGGAACTACCGTACAACATAGAATGACGTGTGCCGGTACAGAAAGGGTTATTATGATGGTTGGAACTACCGTACAACATAGAATGACGTGTGCCGGTACAGAAAGGGTTATTATGATGGTTGGAACTACCGTACAATATAGAATGACGTGTGCCGGTACAGAAAGGGTTATTATGATGGTTGGAACTACGGTACAATATAGAATGACGTGTGCTGGTACAGAAAGGGTTATTATGATGGTTGGAACTACCGTACAATATAGAATGACGTATGCCGGTACAGAAAGGGTTATCATGATGGTTGGAACTACCGTACAATATAGAATGACGTGTGCCGGTACAGAAAGGGTTATTATGATGGTTGGAACTACCGTACAATATAGAATGGCGTGTGCCGGTACAGAAAGGGTTATTATGATGGTTGGAACTACCGTACAACATTGAATGACGTGTGCCGGTACAGAAAGGGTTATTATGATGGTTGAAACTACCGTACAATATAGAATGACGTGTGCCGGTACAGAAAGGGTTATTATGATGATTGGAACTACCGTACAATATAGAATGACGTGTGCCGGTACAGAAAGGGTTATTATGATGGTTGGAACTACCGTACAATATAGAATGACGTGTGCCGGTACAGAAAGGGTTATTATGATGGTTGGAATTACCTTACAATATACAATTCGTTATTTGGTGTCAAAAGGTATATTATTAGTTTGCCTTTCTGTTGTTTGTAAATGTTGATATACTAATTGATGTCCTATATTTACCAGTATTGATTAATGGGGGTCACCTGCTTGTTTGTTCTTTCTCTCCCTTTCTCTCTTTCTCTGGCTTGTATACATTCGGCCCCATTCAGCCAACTGTTTTAAGACGTTTATCCCCATCCAGGTATCTTCCTGGCGAGCGATAGCGAGACAGCATTGTATGGAGAAATCCGGCTTCGCTGGAGAAATTTTTCTATCGAAAAATGTACAAATTTAGCTTGCTCTCAAAACAAAAACATGTATATGCTGGCTCGCTCACCAGGAGAACATTGACACCTGGATGGGGGTAAACGTCTTAAAACAATAGGCTGCGTGGGGCCGAATGGATACAAGCCAAAGAGAGAGGGAGAGAAAGAGAAACCAATTGAGGTGGGCTCCCTTAAGGTCTGATACCGTCGTTGGGACACCTCGATCCAGGTTATCTCTATATCTACATTAAGTACCCATAAACATAGACTATATAGCTCTGATTCATAGCAGTTTTCCCTTCATGTATACAAATGTTTCATAATAATTGTTGTATTTCGATTTACTGCATTAATCTGATTATGGGTGTATTTTTCTCTGGCTAATTTTAAATGATTGTATTATGTTTGGTCGAAATTGTGAGAATAAAAACGTTAACATATTGCTTACAAGTTTACAAGTTGAACAAAACATCTTAACATTATTCAGTATAAGTAATAATATCACAATCATGTTCAAGGCATCAAAAGCGTGGGGTATCCAACAATGGGCTTGAGGGGATTCAAAATGGCGGTGGATAAGGGAAAGTTGGTATAATGCCCCCTGCATACACTGACAATGTTCACCCCATCCCGGTTTCTTTTCTTGTTTAGCTTAGTTTCTGAGGCATCCCAAATAATGGCAGCAGGTTTACACATTGGTAGTCCGTGTAGGGTGGAGTAGTTCACGCCAGCGTTTTATTTATCCACTGTATGCCTTATGTGAATTATATCACCCAAAAATAACTTAGCAACATTGTTAGTCACCGATACAGGTGCGAAATGGGCTAAAAATATTGACAGAATACAGTTGAATAAAAGTTGCCTAAATTCTTGTTGGACACCACTTCAGGTAGTTTGTTTATCGGGTATCCAAAATGTTGAGAGCTAATGGGAGGTTGGTACAATGTTCCCTACAACATACCTCACTTCCAGTCCACCTCGGTTTCTCTTTTACCTTGTGCTGAGCTTCTCACAACAAAGCGCCCCTCTGCCACCACAAAGGTCATGCGAATAAAATGGTAATGAACAATTAACTCGCCTAACTTTCATTGTTCCCCCTACCACGCTATTACCGTCTGTTCGTGGGTTGGCATATCATTTTAAGGGTTTCATTTGTTCGCTCTTACCCCTTCATTAGAAGCTCCATAAGATCGTCTAATGAAAGTCAACACAATCTTACTTCTTCTTAGAGGGTTAAAGCGTAAATGTCCAGGTCCATTGTTGTACCGCTATGTCTTTCATTACTTGTGCTTGAAACGGGCGATATTTTTACTTGCCGTATAACACCCCTTTTGTGTTCACAGGTCGTTCATAACCAAATTGTTGAGTTTTACCATACTAAATTGGTGCGATTGCACTGAAGTAAATATGTGTACATGAAATACAAATATGCTATTGTGACTTAGTGGCTTTAATTAATTGTTGTCTGTCTAATGGGTCATGTAATTTACAAATATATAGCTCCCTTACATGGATTGAATACACTGTTGTATAATGGGTCATGTAATTTACAAATATATAGATCCCTTACAAGGATTGAATACACTGTTGTCTAATGGGTCATGTAATTTACAAATATATAGCTCCCTTACATGGATTGAATACACTGTTGTATAATGGGTCATGTAATTTACAAATATATAGCTCCCTTACATGGATTGAATACACTGTTGTATAATGGGTCATGTAATTTACAAATATATAGCTCCCTTACATGGATTGAATACACTGTTGTATAATGGGTCATGTAATTTACAAATATATAGCTCCCTTACATGGATTGAATACACTGTTGTATAATTTACTGACGATTATTTGAACAAAGTGAACAGCAATTTACTTATTGAAATTGTTAATGACTGAACAAGTGTAGCCCTTCCTCTCCCACTTCGTGATACTGGTAACTTTCAATATACTGTGTTTTACTTTAATTATAACACATGTAGACTTGAGATTGATAGTCCTGCTGTTCGACAAGGTGCTTTTGAGTTGCTACTGTACTTTTGTTGTTGCCCAAAGGCATTTCATTGTTCTTAAGTTTTCCTTGTCGTTGTTGCTACCCATAGGATAATAGAACCACATCCTTCCGAATCCTGACAGCGATAATCCTAGAACTTGACAACATAAACAAAACTCGTCTTAATAAACAAAATAAACAGCAATGCGCTGTTGAAATAAAGCTCATGCTGACATCAATCACGCTTTCTTTAGATCAACATCCAAATATGTAATTTTTGTTTGCTATTAAACAGGCAACAGCCTTTTAATATGTTTATTACAAACAATATTTTTCCCTCTGTTGCATGGACATACTGCATGTTGAAGCACATTAAATCGAGCGCTTTTCCGGCATCTTTTTGACTGGCACTTTTTATTTTGAAAACATTTTGCGATTACTCTATGCTGTTATCGATAACATTCATTGTTATTAAGTAACACCCCGTTCTTAACATTAATCATCAATTACAAACCCCAATGCACTTGAAAAAACTAATGAGAGCATTATGGTCCTCCCAGGATTCGAACTCGGGACACCACACCCAGAACATAAGCATCTAAACCATTACACCACCAACAGTTAAAGGTTGAATACACGATCACGATTAATATCCATTTTCGAATTTTGGAAATCAATCTAATCATGTACTCGACCCAACTGCATTATGGAAAACTTAATGTTTTAGTGAGTGGAAAGAACAATGAATGGGGCCAAGATCACTAAGGATCGGCCTCGCTATACATTAGTTCCTACAACAACTTAACGTACAACTTTCTTACCAAAGATAAATTTCTGAAGTTGCCAAACTCCACTTTCCGTGAAATATTTGTTAGCACTTCTATCGCACTTGTTCACTCGTCCTGTATTTAGTTTCAGCTTTGTATATGCCCACTGACATGTTAGACCGATAAAATAGTATTGTATAGATATCCCCCATAACCTAAGCAAATAACAGTAATGCTTAATATCAGTCTAATGGCTGGTGGTAATGTTCTGTGCGTCATCGTGCGTAGTACGATCTGTAGGAGGATTAATTGTCAACGAGTGGTCAACGTATAACACCATCTGTGGATGACCGTGTGTGGTATTACACACCATTTGTAGTTCCCTTGGGTGGCTACAAGCTGCCCACTCATCTGTTGGTTTTTATCCAGGCATCAATTCCACAGCCAAGAATGTATGTCTCCATGAACGGTTAACATTTGAAAATGAAAAAAAAAAAAAAAAAAAAAAAACACACACACACACATGAATGCATATTAGAATGCATAATATTCTTGTCCATTTCATGTCCCAATATATTGTGTGGGCGTAAGTTAATGTTTAACCAGGGACGTCCTATTTATCATATTCTGGCAACTATTAGACACTTTTATTAAACTTAGGATTGACCACTAGCAATAATAAGGCTTAAATAATAAGGTAAATTTCAATGAAACTCATAAACACACAATAAAGCCCCAAAATGCCGATATAGGCAGTGATTAAAACACATTGGGTATTTTCTATCACTGTGACTATCTGATTTGAAATGACGGGGTTGGCGAGAACGGGCTCCAGTTCATATAAGATTGTAAACATCAAAGCAAGGAGGGAATGAAGGAAGCCAAGTTTACCTGAGCACCCCATGACCTCAGGAACTTCCCAGATTCTATGGGACACAGGATATCTAGGACAGTCACCCCAGTAAAGGGAAATCCTGATGTCCTATCAGGGCCGCGGTTTCAAAACACACCCGCCAATCACCAGCCCCCATTTGTTCAAACCCCAGATTTGCAGTAAAACAAAGAAATGTTAATGCAAATGAAACACCAAAGGCCTGAATGCTACCGGAACAAATGGAACTAAGTAGGCCTAAAAATTATGATGGGCCTGGAGAACCATCTAACCTAATAATAGAAGACAGCCTAGGCGAATTATTACCTAATTGGCCAAAGAGCTCCAATTATGAAGTAATCAGTATAATAATGTTCGCATGTATACTAGGCCACATAACGAGCCCCTAGGTGTTCAATAAAATTGCCATTATATGTATGTGCCTAATAATAATTCCCCTGTATGTATTAGTTAAGTATTAATCATCACAACTTGATCACAACGTATTACAATATCCCTTTTACCTTGAAGTCCTATAAGCAAGAGGCAAGAATTAAGGCAAACATAGTCTCAACGAAATATAGGAAAAGTATGCAAACAACCACTGGGGTAATGTCCTTAACTCTGAATAAGAACGGGGCATCTAACAGCAGTGGAACAATTGTCTTGCCTTTCCCCCCCCCCCTGCCCTGAGAGCTCGCCGAACCTGCTGTGTGCTTCCTGAAGTCCGGATCCTGAAGTCCTGATTGTGAGAAGAAGTTCATCCTGAAGTGCTGCCCTGTGGACCTGCGTTCTTCTTGAAGTGCTGCCCTGTGGACCTACGTTCAACATCGGCCAGACTTTCTCTCCCCCCTCTACCCTCCTTAATTACCCTAAGTGTTTCTGAGTATCTTATGTTGTGATTATTGATGTGAAGGTAAGGTTAAAGTATGTGAATATTACAGTGCTTAATTATCTAGAGATCTGTGTCCAAGATCCTTGTCCCTTGCGTATGTGTTAATCCCTCAGAGTTTGTAGTAACTGTTATATAGATCTTTGCCTAAGATCTAAGTGTTCAATCTTGATAATTACTTCCTAGAACGTACCACGCATATGTTACATACTTGTGTTCATAAAACGCACTTAGCTCAATACTCACAAGTTGAAATCGAAGTGTATAACGTGTAATTATTCCCTTCCTTAAATAAGAACCTGTGACCTAGAACCTACGCTCAATTTCACATTTTGTTTACCTCAGTCCCCCCTCGTTGTGAAGAATTGTTATCATTTATCATATATACTTTCTTCCCGAGATCCTAAATCCACGCTCGTTTGTTTAATCGTTATTCCCCTTATTGTATGAACTGCATTTCTGTTCACCTGATTATTGATGTAGATAATTTTTATTCTTATCGTCTAGGAATTCTAGTCTTGCATAGATCGATTATCTAATGATTCATCAATCCGAATACACCGCTTTTGTGTGAATTCTTCACAAGACTCTGTTAACTCGTTCAGATATCTTATTATACCTTTTCGGGTATTTCAATTAGTACAACTTTGTCGTGTACGCCATTTTACCTATAATTAATATTGTATTTAATTATTCTTATACGCTGATTTTATAGAAAGCGTTCTTCAGTATTGTTTAACTACGCTAGTTCTGTTAACTGTATGTTTATCCGTTTTTGCTCAAGAGATATTGATCCTTGATTTATTTATAATCATAGAGTAAATATTAAATCTGAATTCCTCGATCCGATTTAATATTATTGCATATATTGATTGAAGAGACATACGATCAGATCATATTTTGTTATCAAAGTAAGTTAATAATAAGTTGAATTGTAAAATTAATTTCGCATATCATTCCCCGTAATTTCAACTTCTTCTTCCAAGTATTAAGTTCATAGTCGCATTAATAATAAATAATATTCCCAAGACCGCAGTAACTAGAATGACCTGAGCTGTTGACCTGGTCATTAGCCACCCCTACCGGGGCTGATCTACCTGCCAACGAGCGTCCCTGAGCGTTTCTTGAACCAACCGTTTCTGCACTTGTTTGAAATCTCAATTCACCTAATTCTCTCCTACTCGGGGAAAATCTGTGTTCTAAAGAATAAGAATACGTTAGACACTCGACTCACATATATATTATTATCAAGGGTTGACTCTATATGTTACATGTTCTTTACAATTAAGTGTATATTTCCTATTACTATATTACCACAATAGGTTATAATTTGTGTTCCTGATTCAAGACTGAATATTTATTCATTCCTTGTGTTACTTCCTGTTCTTTATAATAGTGAAGGTAACTCTCAGTCTTTATTGTGCTTAATACATCCGTGATCTCAGCATAGAAATAATTATGCAACATATTGAGAGCGCAGGAGTATATGATCAGAAACAATAAATATATCAACCCTTTTGCCATTGAATAAATCATATGTGTACAATTACCTGCGTAGTATTATTGAGTTTTGTAGCACCTGATTGAATACCTATTTCTGTGATTAAGAACGTGTTAGATGTGTTCCTGTTGAGGAAATTTACATTCTATAAGTCCATATCTGGATTTTAGTGCAGACTTGATAACGAGATATAAATATTATATCCCGGCAGAACATGATTTATATGAATATTATGCATCATTACATGACATTCAACTTGTTAAGGTGACAGTGGCTGTTTGTTTGGTATATTAATTCATTTATTAATATATTTTGTTAGTTTCCTCCCTAGACCTCCATCAAGCTTAGAAAAACAACCCCTTAGACAGATTAGATAGCTTTGTCAATTTTTCGGTAGAAAAATGTCCCAGCCCAAGACCGATTCCTCCTAAAATTACAGGCTCGCTTTCGCTCGCCATGAAAAAATCGACATCTAAATGACACAAGGGTCCTAATATTGACAAAGAAATGGGTGAAAGGTCATAAAATCCCCAAACTAATGGAACCAACATTATAAAATCTCATAACTGATGGGTCTAATCATTAGAGAGAAGGGGGTCCCCTTAAGAGGTGACCATAGTAATGCATAGACAGCAATAAGTAAATGGAAGCTACTTAAATGTGTTCTAAAATAATATTCAATCAAAATGGAAGATTATTCATATTTGTTTTCACCAACCAACCAATTAATATACAAATACAGTAAACCTAACTAGTGAAATCAATGAAAGTTATGAATACATGTAGTATTATGCCCCTTTCCCACTGGTGAGATAAGTCACGATTTTCGTCTCTGACACCAATAAATTGGCACATTCTTGACATGTCTCAACGCCTCTCATGAAATATCGTTTGACTTTCAAGGCCTCGCTTGGGCCCTCGCGGGTCATCGCAAATGTTCGGACAGTTGAAAATTTTGGACGAGGACTCACGAGGATTGGTTACCCTCGCAAGCATCGTTGAGCATCGCTGAATGATCTGCGAGGGTATCGGCGATCATCTGCGACATCGGCGAGACATCGCGGAGTTTGTCGGACGAAAAAAATAGTTGAAATGTTCCAAAACGTCGCACGATGGATCGCCGATGCTCTCGGATGTTCCGAGAACATCGACGATCATCGCCGATTTCCTCGTCGATTAGTCGTCGACGTGCGCACGAGTACTCGCCGAGAGTATACCCGCCAGGGGTATGCTCCGCACGAGGCATGCGAAGGGCCTTGCGACGTCGCGTAATGCTCAAGACACACCTGCCGAGGTCAAAGAGCACCTTCGGCGAGGTGGGTAAAAAAAAAAAGATTAGGCCTATAGTGAACCTGTCATCCGTTTTTTCTATGCACCTCTCGTGGGGGGTTCACCTGTTTCTTTTTCTCTTTCTCTCTTTCTCTGGTTTGTATCCATTCAGCCCCATTCAGCCAACTGTTTTAAGACATTTATCCCCATCCAAGTATCGATATCTTCCTGGCAAGCGATAGCGAACCAGCATTATATGGAGAAATCCCGCTTCGCCGGAGACATTTTCTATCGAAAAATGTACAAATTTAGCTTGGTCTCAAAACAAAAATTTATATATGTTGGCTCGCTACCGCTCACCATGAAAATATTGAAACCTGGATGGGGGTAAACGTCTTAAAACAGTAGGCTGAACGGGGCCGACCGGATAAAAGGCAAAGAGAGAGGGAGAGAAATAGAAAACAAACAAAAAACGAGGAGAGAGGGAGAGAAAGAGAAAACAAAAAAAGGTGAGGTGGGCTCAATTTTTAAGCCATAACGCAAACATTGAGCCCACCTCGCTGTTTTTTGTTTTATCTTTCTCTCCCTCTCTCCTCGTTGTTTTTTTTTCTATTTCTCTCCCTCTCTCTTTGCCTTGTATCCGTTCGGCCCCATTCAGCCAACTGTTTTAAGACATTTATCCCCATCCAGATGTCGATTTCTTCCTGGCGAGCGATAGCGAACCAGCATTATATGGATGAATTGAAGCCTGTGCCTTTTAATTATTGTGTTAATATTAATTACTATGTGCTGTACTGTCCCTGAAAACATAATAAGGGTCGTATTTGTCATTAATAAATTTCACATGAAAAAAAAAAAAAAAAAAAAATATCCCCGCCGCTGTAGGCCTACTCCCTCCCCTCCCCTCCCCGTCCCGGCCTCAACCCCGACCCCGTTACTGTGATGATGTTGATAAGCCTTGTGCTACACCCTATTGATAATGCAAACTATTGAACACACTTAAAAGTGTATGTTATTTGGGCTCTATATAATCTGTGAATCATTTCCGATATCATGGAATTAAAGATTTTTTTTTTCACCAACTCATAATCAGCAAAAACGACACAAATGTCAATTAAAAACATGTTACAATATTTCCCTATCATTTTGTGTATACGTGGTAAAAACACAAAAAATCTATCAAACGTAAATCTTCCGGTGGTCTCCGAAGCTCAGCGCCTGGCTGACTATCTTATTTATTGTTTATCTATGTGCTGGAAAAATATATTATATTTTTCAATTCCATCGCATTAGAAATGATTCAAAGATTACAAAAAGTCCAAATAAGACATAGTTATGTTAATGTATAAGGTAGTTAGGTAGATGCATTAGAGAGATAGATAGATAGAAAGAGAGAGTTGCAGAGGGGATGTGAGGGATAAACACGAACTATTATGAGACGGACTTAATTGGTTCTGAAAAGACATAGGAGACATTTTTATTGATTCTCTTTTTCCTGTTATTATTTGTGTGCTAGAAGGATAATAAGGTCCATACGAACACATACATCGCTTTGGCGTAGAGGCGGCGTATGTCCCACCATCTCTAAATTTTACAGGCACGTTGTGGTCGAGGTTAATGTAGAATGAGCTCTGGGGCCGTGTCAATGTCTTTATATACAACCAAACAGTTTGGGGGGTTGTGGGTGGGTGGGGGCATGTTTATTTGACCCATTGTAACGAGATATTGGGTGGGTGTGGGGGCTATCTCCTTGACAGATTGTAACGTGATATGCTACTTCCACTCTGCAATTAGCACATTCACGTTACATTTGCTCACCTCACCGATCTTGTTCGGACACCTCGGCTATATCTGCGATGGCAACGCCGATCGACGATGAATCGTTCATTCATCGCAAGAATTTGTGCCTTTAAAAATAAATCTTATCACCTCGCCGAAGTAAACGCCGAACCATCGCTTGAATCGCCGAAGACGGCGCAGAACATACGGCGAGTCTTCTTTCATCCTCGCATGATTTCGCAAGATATTTTTGAAAATGTGACATGCCTCCCATAGGGCTTCGGCGAGACATCGCTCACTTCGCCGATAAGGTCGCAGAAGGTCGGCGATTGCGTCGCCGATATCGGCGACATCTTCGCCGAGTATAATTTGTCATCTGTTTGTAACGGTCGAAATCGTGAACTTGAACGTATTCTTGCGAATTTGACAAAACGAAGTCATCGGCGACGAAAATCGTGACTTGTCTCACCAGTGGGAAAGGGGCATTACAAGGACTCGAACCTAGGATACTCACAACTAAATTCCAAAATGCCTTTGTTAAATAATAGCATTCCCCATAGTAAAAGGCTGCAATTAAAGTTGTCCCAATTAGCTCAATTTGACCGATCATCAGGTTCATTTTGTCGGAGCGCGGAATCACAGAAATATTAACACTCAACGAGCGGCTAGGTTAGTAACTTCTACTACCTGCCAAGCGGGCAGATTTACCCTAAATGAGCTTCATTCCATGCTCTTTTTCATGCATAAAGAAGAGCCAGAGCATAATACAATTATGTATCCGTGAAAGGGCGTTAATTGAGCTTTCCAATGAAACCTGAACCATCCTTCTACGACCACGGGTTGTCTTGCAACGATCGTGCAACACGAAAGAAAAATCCCTAAAATACGGTAATTTCCTTACATATTTTCCTGTCTAGGGAAGCAGTGGATGTGGATGAGTGTGGAGATGGGGCCAGTCGCGGTACGGGAGCCGTGCCGAGCGGTCAGAGCCAACCCACGCTCCTCACACTGCTCGGACTCTCTCTCGGAGCCGATTATGTGCTCAACATCGCATACGACTTAAGGCGGGCCCCGCTCTTAATTTAGTCCTTGGTTCTCTTGACCGCCTTAAGGGGAGCGTCCGCCATGTATTTCAAAATGGTCCGATCGTGTTAATTTTTTTAATTTTTTTACTTCTAGGAACAACATATCCAAAAATTAATACATTCGGATGAATAGTTTTTTTCGCTACCTCGGATTTTCGCATTTTGGCCAAATATTCAAAACCTAAAAACTAAAAAACTTTTGGTCCAATCTACATAAAAAAAATACCATTGGAAAGAGGAGAAAAAATTCAATAAATTGTACAAAGGTATTTTTGATACACCTTATAGTTTTTATTAATATATTTTTTTTTTTTTTATATATTTAAACGGTTTCAAGCCTCCTGTCAAAAACGTTATGGGTTTATCCAAAATTCCTCAGTACTTTCTACTAAATTTACTCTCCTCTTTCCAATTTTTTTTATTTATTAAAATCGGACAAAAATTACTTAAGTTTTTAGGTTTTTGTTCAAATAATTATAGTTTTGAGAAAAAGGCGAAAAACGAAATTTATCCATTGCATAAGGGGGGGGGGGGGGGATGATGGGGGGGGGGGGCTGTATTTACGGTAATTTTTATTTTACGAGTCTAAAATTTTGCCCGGAGATGCCTAGAGTGTTGCCCTCACGGGAGCAGTGAAAATCTCAATTTCGGATTTTTCAAATTGCACCTCTAATACCCCATGGCGGACGCTCCCCTTAAATCGGGCGCCGCCAAAGAGGGGTTAAATTAAGCTTATGTGGGCAAACAACTATGATTTCCTTTGACGTTGCCACCATACTTATGGTGTTATTAAGTAACACATCGTTCTTAACATTAATCATCAATTACAAACCCCCAATGCACTTGAATAAACTAAGGAAATAATAAATAATAATAAACACTAAACAGCATCACACTTTCCAACAGCAACACAACACAATCACATGCTGCAATCACAACAACAGACTCTACTCCTTCATGCAAACAACAAGCAAACACTCTCATCAATCACTTCTCACGTGTCAGCCACCTAAAACCCCAAAAAGACGACCGACGTGTCATCCGACGTAAGAGACAATTCCCCACAGACCCTGACTATACACCCTTCACCAACCACCAGACAAAGCATATCATCAACAATCTCAAGCAATCACCCGCCTGTGGCCTAGACAACATAAGTAACATACACCTCAGACACCTGGGACCACAAGGCATACAAGCACTCACTAACATATCAAACTACAGTTACTCACACAACACGATACCAGACATCTGGAAGCATGGTATTATCATCACATTCCCCAAACCCAACAAAGACCCCACGCTACCCTCCACACACCGCCCCATCACACTCCTTTGCACCCCCTCCAAAGTAATTGAACGCCTTGTACTACAACTAATTACATCCGACCTACCCCTAGCTCCAACACAACATGGCTTCAGGCCACTGCACTCCACAAACACTCTTCTCACAGACCTTACACAAAGAGCTTTTGACGGCATCAACTCAGCTAGACCACCACACAGATTACTACTAGCCACACTCGACATTAGTAAAGCCTTCGATGCCATCCCCCGCCACAACCTAACAAACAAAATCTACAACACAAACATGCACAACAACACAAAAAGGTGGCTGGCCAACTTCCTAGCAGGCAGATGTGCACTCATATCTTTTGCCGGTCAGTCATCTAGAATCAGAAAATTTCCAAACGGAGTCCCACAAGGATCCGTCCTATCGCCCGCACTCTTCAATCTATACATGCACGACATAAATATACCCAATACACCCCAAATATACTTAGCCTCCTATGCAGACGACATAACACTCACGTGCACACACCATGACCCAAACGCAGCAACAGATCTCCTTCAACCCTACCTCAACACACTACATGGCTGGTGCACTACAAACAGACTTAATCTAGCCCCAGCCAAATCCACCGCAACCCTGCTCACAAGCTGGACAGGAGAACACGAATACATCCCTCGACTCACCATAAACAACACACCCCTAACACATACACACTCACCCAAAATCCTAGGAGTAACATATGCTACTCATATGACATTCAAACAGCACACCACAAACACGAAAAAGAAACTGACACCCAGACTTAACGCCCCCAGGTCACTTGCTCACACTAAATTTGGACACATCAAAGAAACCACCACCACAGTTTATAAACAATACATAAGATCAGTGATGGAATACGCAACCCCAGCCTGGGCTTCTAACCTAGCTGAAACACATCACAAGACCTTACAGACTATTCAAAACAAAGCCCTAAAAATCATTACAGGCTGCACAGCTACTGTACCCACAGATCACCTACATCAAGAAACCAAATTCCTCAAAGTCAAAGACCATCTGGACATGAGAGGAACCCAATTTCTGGCAGCAGCCTCTACGAACCAAAACCACCCACTACACTACATGGCAACACACCCACAGACACCAAGAAATATCAAAACAACACCCAGCACATGGTATCACACACAAATACTGTCCTCTCTCCCTCCCTGCCCACCCCAAACAACTTCCAGAAGCACATCCATACTCATATCTCTCGCCGATCCATCCACTCACTCATAGACTACACGCAGCTGCAAGCACGACCTCCCGAAATCCATCCTTCCGAATCCTCCCTTTTCGCGAGGACAGAGTCCACCTCCGTCATTGACACCTGCCCAGGATGTAACACAGCACCCCATACCATCAAACACATCATAGAATACTGCATTTCACACAACCACTTACGCTAACAACACAATCTACACTCAATGAGATCTCTGTGGGAAAGCCCGATTGCGGCCATGGCCTTCCTCAGGGACTCAGGGCTGTTCAGCCAGGCAGCTTAGGGAACAACAACAACAACAACTAATGAAAGTATATGGTCCTCCCGGGATTCGATCTCGGGACACCACACCCAGAACATAAGCATCAAAACCATTACACCACCAACACACTTAAAGGTTGAATACACGATCACAATAATATTAATATACAATGTTTGCAGTTATAGGGGGAACACAATTAATATACAATGTTTGCAGTTATAGGGGGAACACAATTAATATACAATGTTTGCAGTTATAGGGGGAACACAATTAATATACAATGTTTGCAGTTATAGGGGGAACACAATTAATATACAATGTTTGCAGTTATAGGGGGAACACAATTAATATACAATGTTTGCAGTTATAGGGGAACACAATTAATATACAATGTTTGCAGTTATAGGGGGAACACAATTAATATACAATGTTTGCAGTTATAGGGGGAACACAATTAATATACAATGTTTGCAGTTATAGGGGGAACACAATTAATATACAATGTTTGCAGTTATAGGGGGAACACAATTAATATACAATGTTTGCAGTTATAGGGGGAACACAATTAATATACAATGTTTGCAGTTATAGGGGGAACACAATTAATATACAATGTTTGCAGTTATAGGGGGAACACAATTCACGTATATGTTGTTTCCTAACTCAGGTTTTTCAATTGAGTGCCTATAGTCCAATCATTATAATTAGGCCAACAATCTTTACCACTAACCTCTGTAACTAAAAATGACCAGCATAATAGAGTTAATATTTCTACCATTGGGGAAGAATCAGCTAGGCAAAATGTGTGGGAATCCACAACCCAATTGTTCTTGTCCCTTTTTTGGTTACTTCGAGCCTCTAATCTTAGAAGGAGCGGGCCTTCGGCCGGGACATTTTTCTACCGAATAATGTACAAATGTATCTTGAAAGGGGGTCTAGGGGATGTTTTTCTAAGCTTGATGGAGGCCTAGCGAGGAAACTCAAAAATAAATAAATAAATAAATATATAGACCAAAAACCAAGCACCACCCCATAAATACATTTGAATGTATATTATGCTGATAGTAATAGACGCAGTGATTCTCAGCTTATCAGGATGGGTATGTTCACCGCGAAACCATTTGATATAATCTCCCAAAAGTGCCGAAGTATATAATTGTTCCGTTTGTCTGCTAAAGTCTCTCCAATCTCCATTCCCCTAATTTGTCTTCAGGTGTCTTTTATCCAGAGCGTTCCACATCCTTTATTCTAAAGCAAATTCAATTAACTTCTCCAATTCCTTTTCGCTCACCAAGAAATCTATTAACTGCACTTTGTCGATGTGTAATTATGTTTGCTTGAAAATAATCTCTGCTCTCAATGCTATAATCATGTTCATTTTTATAGTATAATTGTATCTTTTAATTAGAGGTAAACGCCATCCTATGCGCACAATCTTGAAAACTCACATGTGATGTTGGTCACATTAGTTTGTATGCACTCTATATGGACAGAAACATAGTATGACGAACTTGCAACAACAATTTGCTATGCAACCATTAATCATATTATTGCCACACTACACAAGATAATATACTTCTAATGCAATAACACTTATTTTCTTTTCATAAAATAAAAGATTGTACATACATACATACATACATATAATTTTAAGACTGAGTGTTTCACACATACGTGCAGTTTCAGTCTCTTGTCCTAATGGCGGCGTTCCAGGCAACCCTGTTAAGGGCTGCTTCACTTGTCAAGTTCTTGGATTTGAGATCGGCACGAATAGTCCGATCCCAAGTCTTCCTCGGTCCACCCCTTGGTGCAGCTCCCTCCACAATCACAGACCTGCATTTTTTCACCTAATATTGTTCATCCATTCTCTCCAAATGTCCATACCATCCCAGTCTACTTGTAGGCATCACCTCGCTAATACTCTTTATACCTAAACGTCTCCTCAGCTCAACATTTGTTATTCTATCCTGTAGCCTGGCCCCACACATCCATCTCACCATTCTCATCTCATTACATTCCATTCTGCTGACATCCTCTACTTTAACGGCCTATGTTTCTGAGGCATACGTCATTGCACTTCTAACACATGAGGCATACACCTTTCCCTTCAAGGGGAGAGTGTTACGACCGGCACTACGAAATAAACAAGGGCACTTAATAATGGACTAGATGAATGGCTATATCTGCAACAACGGCCATTTGTTATATCTATTACAACGGTACGCTAATTCCAAACCCTCGAACTAATACGCCGGTGAACATAAACACTTAAAACCCTCCAGAGTTAATCTACTGGATAACGGGGTACCAATTAACTGGGTTTTTAGTGCACTTCTACAAAGGCTTTCCGGTGACGGCAAAGCCAACTCACAACAGGAGTACTTACGTTAAGAAAATGCTCTTAAGTAATAACAATGTTGAAATAAACTATATAAGATTTAATAAAGGAATAAATGCTTACGTTAACTTTAGTGGGAGTCTGTACTCAACACTAAACTCTTCAATGCTCTATGAAAACACTGGAAGTCTAGTCCTACAGCAATCAGATAAGGAATCTTCTGAAAAGGTCTGATGCTCTAAGATGCTCGTTACTATAGAACAGAAATAATGCAGGGGCAGGACACCAAAGTGTGTATCTTAAATACACCAAAAAGTAGGATACATATATATAACAGGGGAGTGCAACAACTCTGTGACAGCAGTAATACTAACCACTCAGAAACAGTACTTCCTTAGCCAACGTAACAGCCAAACTGGGTTGTGCACTATGCATCAACCAAGGCTAAAATAAGGCGTGAATAATTCCTAAAGCATACACAATGAGAGTTAATAAACACAATGCTGTCTTCCTCACTAATAAAGTCTAGCAGTGGCATAACAGGTACTAGGAAACTAGGCAGAGCGCAAGCATGCTCGTAGCCGACTGTCTCCCCTTGAACAGATTTCCCTTATGTTACGTTAAGTGACTTGGAGGCTCTCTTGGTAAGTCCATATCTCTAGTATCTGGTCTTGCCCTGGCGCTCCACAAAGGTCAACAAAATGAGGTAGCAAGCATACAGATAAGTATAGGCAAAAGACCTTCACCTGTATACTGCTACACTCGCAAAGGAAAATATGCACATGGGTTACAGGCTAGCTAGCTTCGTCGATGTTGTACAGGCTCTGACTTGCCACATACATAACTCGAGCAACGACCAAAGATACCTTCCACTGTCTAGCATTAAATAATGGGAAAGAACAGCTCAATAATTAGAAGCACCCCAACACTAGGCTACCATATGACTATGACTCTAATAATCCCTAAAACTAGTGCAAACATATATGGAGAGCTGGTGCTGGTAATACGACTGGCCGACTATGGAATTTGTATGCAGGACCAGAAGGGATAAGTAATTGAATAAAGAGAGAAGTATGAAAAGGAAGAAGTTCAGAGAGAGAGAAAGTAGTATAGGGGGTTATATGGGGGACAGATTGCAAAGGACATGTAGGACCAAGCACGCTGTGCCAAGCTCTGAAGGAGACACGAGGGCAGGAGCCCGCACCACCGTACCAGGACAGCGGCCTCCAATCACAGACGACTACGTCATGAAGAGCAAGCGTCCTATGACGTAGCCAGGCCCACCGGCCAATCACGGGTGTGGGAGACTCCTCCGAGCGAGGGAGGCAAACGTACATACACACGCACATACTACCACCTCGCTGCCTACTCCGCCTTCTCTCTCCTTAACTTCACACAATGCATCTTATATTCTATGAATGATATAAAATACTTCCAAGTGTCACAGACAAGAATAAAGACCACCACTGATCTGTCTGTGACAACATGAACTCTATAAAAGAAAGAACATCGTTCTACGATTATTGTAGCCCATTTCACTGCCCTGGCGAGCGCTAGCGAGTTACGAGTGCATTCTGGCAAGCTGGCCAGCGTAACAAGAGGCATTCTTTTCATGGTCAGGATTGGCAGCAGTTCTCTGAACTTCCCCCAGCCACATCTAATTCTAGCAACAGTGGCAGCCTCTGCCCCACCACCGGCAGATATGGTATCTCTTAGGTAACAAAACTTGTTTAACAGCTCCAATGACTCATTTCCAAAATTCACAGCCACAGGATCATCACTTAACACAAACTCGCCTTTGCACACTACGCACTCAAATTTCTCTATTTCTGACTTATCCTTCGGCAGGGGTCCCTTTATTCTACTACAGCGCTTACTCCCATGGTGTACCCAACATCGACAGATGCTACATTGAATTGAGTTAACACCCACACCCTTTCCACACACTGCACATGGGTATGCACCGCTCTTTTCCACATTGCCTCGTCTCAATCTACAATGCATAACCTTGGTTTTGTTAATATTGACTCTTAACCCTTTCACGCACATATGACGCAGAGGTTGCCAGATTAGCAAAAAGAAATAGAGTTATCTCACTCATATAATTACCTCTCCAAAATTAGTTTTCTGCCCACAGCTAACTCAAAGACATCTGCAGAGGTTGAAGTAACTAAACTAAAGGTTTATAAATACCCCTGATGGTAACAAAGGCTTTAAAGTATCCCAAATAGGCTCAAGATCGCGTCATATGTCGGAGAGGGTTAAACCCTTGCTCGCCATGCCCTGTGTACAAATGTATTCGACTAACTGTACATATTTAACTGTCAGGGAATAATATGCCAGTATTTATGCATACCATATAATCTTCTGAGCTGTGGTGTGATGAAGGTGACAATTATACACTAAGTCACCTCTAATGAAGTATTCACATAACACCTACAAACCTAATGGAATCTAAAGCGAATATATACTGTAGATAGCGAGATGTATTAACACTTCTAGGTTTAGTTCATAGTATATTGACATGTCTAACAAATTGGGGAGATTGTAGGCACCAATTGAGCAGGGCAGTACCCAGGTTAGGCCACATAGGCTTATGATAAGGAGTTGCCTGGGTTCCCTCACTTTTTTCTGTTGTGCGTCACCTACACAAAGGGTAATCCAGCTAACTCTCACAAACACCTCCTCCTCCCATTCATTTCACTACACTTTACAAGCATACCACACTTAATTCCCACACACTTAAAAAAACTCTAATGTGCCTTGATTTCGGCTCTTTATCACTCTTTCAACATTAGGGGGACACTTTTTACCAGTAGCTTTGCCTTGTGTCTACTTCATACACATGGACAAATTAACTACTGTAAAAAAGAAGATATTAGTAAAGGAATGTTGGCAATATGCAGAATATGACCTCACTTTAATACGGCAGTTGGAAACACTTTTCGGGTGGAGTTGTATACCTAGACATACCGAAGATTACAACAACTGTATTTTGTTCTCTCTCCAATTGACCACTTGTGAGTTTCAGGCTATAAGGAAGTTGGAGCAAAAACATCGATATTAAACAGACACAATAATAATGTAGGTTTCTAATGGAAAACAAAATATGTTGAATTGGGTTTTATGTATTTATATATGCACTACAACCGCAATTTAGGTGATAATTCTGTTAGTTATCGATGTCTACAGCTCCAACTTCCTTATAGACCAAAACTCGTAAGTGGTCAATTCCTCATTACCTCTACTGCCCAACCACTCCATGAATGTTGCTTTGTTATTTTTTCATGTGTGTGTTTCAGGTTTCATCTCCTACAGGTTTCATCTCCTCAATCCACCATGCTGTGCCTTTAACTCTTCCAGTTCTCCCAGCCCCACATATTTCCTCATTTGATGCACATATCTTCCTTAAGGGGATTTTTTTTTTGTACCCTTTCTCACTCATGGTTAAGCGTATTAATTTGGCGATTTTAAGACTTTTATGCCATTTAGGTTATTAACCCCCTCCGACATCTATGACGCGATCGCGTCATATGGTGATATGCCCAAGAGTATCATATGACGCGATCGCGTCATATGAACTTAGTAAAATAGCTTCAGTGGTCTTGCCACTGGACTGGTAATCCAATGGACCCGGGTTCGAATCCCAATATGTCAATGGGAAGATATTATTGGGATGGAATCTGTGGTGTACCTAGTTTCAGTGCATTACCACAGCACACCGAAATGCCAAAACAAAAATACCCTCATTGTTCCCTGATTAAATAGCACTGTATGAATATTCCCATATTCAAAATATGCTACAGGGGGGCAATGCCTAGTGAGTTAATTGCTGAATAGGTGGCATTCTGAGAGTGAGGGTCCGAGACTGTGAAGCGCAGAGGCGAAGCAGCTTCGAGATGGAGTTGGGTTTGAGCCGTGAATAGGTGCTTCGCATGTCTCACTCCCTAGACTGGAACAAGACCTCACAGGCCTCACCGTGTTCAGCGGTAGAGTGTAAAGGCTATCAGCCTATGCCCGAGAGGGAGTAGTTGGAATATAGAAGAAACAAAAATTGTGTCATATTGAGCTCAGTAAGTTAGGTAAGTTAGATCAGAATCTGTCGGTTGATGGCAACCCCAAATACCTCCGACTTCTACCGGTACCTCAATGTCAGAAAAAGTGTTTTGAGGGAAATACCGGGCGCTCCGCCACCCCATCAGTAAGTTAGCAACTTATGTCTGGGGGGGTTAACTTATTATTTGTTCATGGCGAGCGGTAACAAGAATCGGCCTTTGGCCGGGACATTTTTATACAAAGAAATTTCCAAATGTATCTAAAGAATAATCAATAAATTAATATGTAAACCACTAAATACCCCCTTCCCCTGTTAAACTCCTCCCTAATTACCCCTCCTGTTTCTGTTTAACTCTCATCGCTCCTCCATCCGCCTGCCTTATTCTACCTGTATTCAGCCGTTTCTTCTGAGCTCTTGTACTCACTACTACCACATAGGTATCACACAGACACCTTCCAACTCTTCTGTACACCACATAATATAACCCTGATAACCTCATTCCATTATTTACACACACATAATCAATCATAATCAATAATAATAATCACATAATCAATCGAGCACAGACAGCTTGTTCGAGTCATTATTTTGTAATGGGGCACTGGTGCTTTGTTTACATTTACAAGTAGAACCAACAAGGTTTTTATGTGATATCAATAGGCCTTGGCAATATTTGAAGTATCACTGTACTGTAGTCAATGTCTAGCCATCAATCAAATTAATCGAACATAATGATGTCGAGCATGGTGCATTCTGTGAATGCGGCTAATGCCCCCAGAATAATTCCTTAAGATTCTAATACGGTGTGTGTTAGTGAGTGCGTTGCTGCCTATACTACCGTGACCTGGTGTGCAGAAATTCCTCCAAAATATCCGGCACAAACTATTAGCTCGAACCAGGGGGGCTTTCTTTTAGGGATTGCGAGTATACCACTCGCGAGTTTCGAAATATAAGGAAAGCAAAGGTGTAGGCATCAATACAATATTTACTCAAGATATGGTATGCACTCCTGTGTTGAATATATTGTTGGAAGTTATATTAAGTTTCATCAACATTTCAATCGCCATCACACGTACTGTATACAATGCTTTATGATTTGCTAAGTTATACATGCATATCGGATAAATCTCTGACTGAAAGTGTGCATTCATAGGCATAATAAAATCGATGAGTTAATGCAACACCTCATTTTCTGATTAAAAAGGATTAATGATTGTATAATTAATTATCCGTGAAAAATATTAATTTTACCTAACTTGTTTGTAGAGTGGAGGCATTTGTGTACCGAGTATCCGGTGATATTATTCATATGAACAATTGTCTGCAAAAATACAGATGTGCTCGGGGTTCAGTGGGAAGGTTAACCCCTTTAATTATATGAGTGCAGGCTAAATTTTTCTAGTTTTATTTCATTGGGAGGTGTTTAGTGTTGGAGTGAAATAAATATAATATATTATGTAATCCTTGTCTGAGGGTTATACAAGGCTCACATTTTCAGTTAGTCATGGATTTAGACAATTGTATATAATAATATATTTTCGGATGGTAAGTCTTAGATAACTATTTCGACTAGAGTATTTTATTTAATGCACAGTATTTATTACATTTTACGTTACAAATGCCTCTCTGCAAAGATTTTGAACAAACATCATCCTCTCTGACATTATATACTGTGAATAGCTAAGCAAAATATATCGTTATTATAATTCGCTTTTGTATTTTTTTATACAAATAATGTGTTTTGAAATGGGTCTTTGTTTTTGTTGAACACAAAACTTATCATTATATAATTTTGTCCCAGTGAGCTCTTAAGCATTGATGAAGGAAACAAGTACAAATATTATGTAATTGTTAAAAGACAGTACATGTTAACTTTTCTTTCGCATATTAACACTTAACCCGTCGCCTCCCAGTGGCAGCCCTCAACCAACCCACGAAATGTCCACGATAATCCCAGCGTCGGGTCTCAGGGACTTTGAACATCGCGGGAGTGCTTGAACGTGCTCTAATTGTGCTCATTTTTAGCGTAGGCCTAGCTAACCTCATTGGCAACACTGCTTTGGTAGCGTTGGAACACTGTTTCATTGTCCTGTCGAGGCACGCTAGTTTCCGCTGTCTTCCGTGAGTGTGAGATATGTCGCGCCGAGGTCAGTCACCCAAGCGAGTTATTGGGTTGCAAAAGGCCGTTGACCTTGCCACTTCATAAGAGACAGTGTCTTCTTTCAGTGACCCTTCTGAAGAGGAAGATGTGTACTCTTCAGGGAAAGAGTATAAGCCTAATGAAGAAGAACATGGGTACCAGGAGCTCCCTCTTTTTCCCTTGCAAGTTTATAGCCCCGACCCTGGCCCAGTAAAAGGTTTGCCTCCCATGGCTGCGAGGGCTTTTACTGCTACTGAAGAACATGTTTATGATGAGGAAGAGGATGTTTCTATGGGTTTCCTGTACCCATCAGGTGAGTACCCACATGTTAACTAAACAATGGAGAGGGACAAAGGGCAAAAGCGTGGCAGCTTAGCAAGTGACTCACCAGTTTCCCAGGCTTCCTCCAGCGATGACCCTGCCGCTTCCACGACTCCTAGAAAATACTATGGGAAACAGCCACCACCCCCTGAATATTCTAGTGACGAAGACTAACCTATGCCACCTCATCTGCCATCACGTCGCCGTTTGTAAAAAAGGCGTGGTAGCTCTCCTACCCTAGGTACTTCTTCTGTTTCTGACCCCTACCCTACCTCCACTTACCACCCCTGCTTTACCTATACCGCCTCACCCTGTCTCACCTTTACCTCCTCACCCTGCCACAAATTTACCACCCCTGCCTTACCTGTACCTCCTCCCCCTGCCTCGCCTTTACCTCCTCACCCTTACTCACCTTTACCTCATCACCGTGCCTCACCACCTACCACCCCTGCCTTACCTATACCTCCTCACCCTGCCTAACCACCTACCACCCCTGCCTAACCTTTACCTCCTCACCCTGGTACACCACATACCACTGCTGTCTCACCTTTCCCGCCTAACCTACCACCCCTGGCTTACCTATACCTTCTCCCCTTACCTCACCTTTACCTCCTCACACTGCTTCACCTCCTACCACCCCTGCCTTACCTATACCTCCTCCCCCTGCCTTACCTTTACCTCCTCACCCTGCCTCACTACCTACCACCCGCACGCAAAAAGGACATTTAAAGTATTTTTAGTATGTAAAAGCTGGTATCATAAAATACTATTTTCGGAGCCAATGGAAAATCACTGGACGTGTAAATGATAAAGTTGGCTCAGGGAATGCCTCGAACACCTCCCGAAACTACCCTCTAATTTATCTTTTTTGTGTGTTTTCAAGATCATCCTGACATAAAGGATCTCTTTACTGGTCTACGGAAAGGGCAGAAGCTGGTTACTACTTGCTCCTATCAATGATAACGTCACATGCAAGATATTTATATTGTCTTATGATATGAAAATATGTAGTGAAATTTAATACTCCATTATGTAACAGGAACTCGAACCTGCTCTACATTTCTTGCAGTGTATCATCTACAGTCTGTACACATTCATGTAGGCTGTTGAACAGATAGTATAATATGCGCGCTTGCCAGCGGCACTTATCTGCGTACCTTAGCCTTTAGGAGCAAAGTATTGAAAGCATTCAAATTCTTGCTATCCAGTTGATAATTAGTAGTCTTCGAACATAGTATGAATAACAAAAACCCCGAAAACTTCGAAATATCTGGTTTAATAACTTTGATTTTGAACAACATTTGTAATGTGAACAATAGAGGCTGTTGCACCTCTAACGTTAAAATAAGCCAATATTATTCTATATTGTAGTGTAACTGCATTGGTAATGAAGGGTTTTCTGCTGGGGTAAAATTGGCAATTAACGGCAGATTGTACAAAGGGCGAACGCTACATATAATCAAAATATTGATACCTACAAAATAACACTTTTTCAATGAAGATAAGGTCTCATTACATTTGGAGTATTGCTACCAATCCATATAACTGTATAATGTACCTAAACATTCCATGTTGAATAATTACTGCTGCATCTGCATTGCCCTAGCTCAATCAATAAGTCAGAAGTGTGTGAGACTCTGAAGAGGGTGAAGATGGGTAAAGCATCAGGGATACATGGAGTATTTGGTGAGCTGATGAAGTATGGAGGTGAGGTAGAGCTTTTCTAATCACTACCTAACTGGAAAATGTGTACACTAGCATAGATGAATGGAAGAGAGCCACGAGACTGAAAATCAGGCATAATACTTCCCTTATACTGTATACGGGGAAAGAAAGAAGAGAACTAGGTAGGTTTAGGAAGGGAATAGGATGTCTAGATAAGATATTCTCTTTGATGTGTAATTTGGAGAAATATCTGGAGAAGAGAAGGAAATTATATGCAGCCTTCATTGACTTTGAGAATGTCTATGACATCATTGAAAGAAAAGGTCTACAGAAAAGGCTGATAATATATGGAATAGATGGCAAGTCGCTGGAAGTGGTATAGAGCATACAGTATATTGAGTGCAAGGGTAGTATTGCGTCTTCTTTGATCAGGTTGTTGGGCTAAAGCAAGGGTGTATAATATCACCATGGACATGGACGATGAAGAAGAAGACGACGACAACGATGACGAAGACGAAGAAAAAGAAGACGACAAAGAGGACGATAACAAAAATTATGAAGTAGACTACAACGATAAAGAAGGAGACAAAGACGACGAAGAAGAAAAAACACAACGAAAAGAGGAAGATGATGACGACCACGATGAAGATTAAGGCGACAAAGAAGACGACGATGACGGAAAAGATGACAAAGAAAAAGAAAAAGAGTATGCAATAGATGACAAAGAAGAAGATGGCAACAACGAGGACGAAGAAGACGACAACAAAAAGACAAAGAAAACAATGATGACATAGAAAACAAGGACGAAGATGGCGAAAAAGACGTAGAAGACGATGACAAAGAAGCCAAAGAAGAAAAAGAAGCAGAAAATGACGAAGACGAATAAGAAGACAATGACAAAGAAGACAAAGATGAAGACGACGAAAAATAAGACAAAAAAGATGATGAAGAAGATGACGACAAAGAAGAAGACGAAAAATACAACAACAAAGACGACAACAATGCAGAAGACGAAAAAGACAACAACAAAGAAGACGACGACGAAGAAGATACCGATGACAACTAGGAAGATGATAATGACAAAGACGAAGATGACGACGACGAAGTAGATGACGATGATGAAGTAGAAGGTGAAGAAAACAACAACGATGAAGATGAAGAAGATTATGATGACGAAGAAGAAAAAGAAGTCGATGATGACAAAGACAACGAAGAAGATGAAGCAGACGACGATGATGACGAAGAAGAAGATAGGACAACGATGAAGAAGAGGAAGAAGATGACAACGAAGATGAAGTAGACGATGACAACGAATTAGAAGACAGAGAAGACGACAACGGCAACGGCGACGAAAGAAGATGAAAAAGACGACGATGACGAAGAAGACGACGATGAAAACTATAACAAAGAAACAGAAGGCGAAGAAGACGATGACGATGGCAACAAAGAAGACAATGACGGCGATTACAACAAAGAAATAAAGAAGACTATGACGATGACGAATATGACGACGGCGACAAAGAAGAAAACACAGACATTGACAAAGAAGAAGACGACAACAATGAAGAACATGACGGAGAAGAAGACGACGAAGAAGGAGACGATGACGAAGAAGGAAACGACGACGAAGAAAAAGAGGAAAACGACAAAGAAAAAGAAGAAGACGAAGGAGACGACGAGAACAACGCAGAAGAATACAAAGAAGACGACGACATTGATGATGAAGAAGAAAACAGCAATGACAAAGATTAAGAGGACGACGACAGTAAAAGAGATGAAAAAGACGTCGACGATGAAGAAGAAGGCAACAAAGAAGACGACGACAACGAAGATGAAAATTACGGCCACAAAGAAGACCAAGGGGAAAACGACTCCGGTGACGATGGATGAGAAGACGAAGAAGACAGCGACGACAAAGACGACGACGATGAGGAAGAAAAAGACGACAACAACAACGAAGTAGACGATGACAATGAAGAAGAGGAAGAAGATGTTGATGACGAAGATAACAACGAAGACGACGACGATGGTGACGACGACGACAAAGAAGACGATGACGAAAAAGTAAACGAAGACTAAGAAGACGGCAAAGGAGATAAAGACAACAAAGAAGAGAAAGACGACAATGACGACGAAGAAGATGATGACAACAACAGAGAAGATGAAGAAGACGACGGTGATGATGACGAATAAGAAGAAAAAAAACAAATTGAAAAGAAACAGAAGAAAAATTAAATTAAGAATATAACTAAGAGGGAAAGAAAAGTAGGAAGCAAAGAGTACAAAGACTCCCATGGACAAAACAATAATAACAAACACAATAGGGCAACTCTAAGAAAGAAGAACAAGTGAACAATGATGATGAAGCAAAAGGAAAATACAAATACAGAGAGAGAGAGAGAGAGAGAGAGAGAGAGGGAAAGGATATATACAAATCTTAATAAACTCTGCCATTCCCCTCTATAAAATATTGATGATGAAATTATACCGACTACCACCTTCACTACCAGAATAAGAAGTTTTAGTCCACCACCACCACAATTTTACCACATTTTAAACCCAACAGCAACGTTCAATTTCACACTCCACCGATTGCTGATATATTATGGGTTGGCGTCCACCACTTGTTCAATATTAAATGAATATACAGTATTTTTACTTTGTATAGTATTAGAAGTTTCAGTCTTCCCGTGAATTCCTTTTCTATGGTTACTACCCATGTTGTTTTTGTTATATTTATTTTTTAATAATTATGTATAACCTTCGTAGAACCCTAGTGTTAAACCATCCGAAGACCACATGTTGTGCAGTGCTGAAATTAAGAAAGTATTTTAGAATAAAATGTCTACCAATAATGAAAAAACCCCCAGTAAGGTATGCAGCTGGCCACCCACCAATCAATAACCCTAACATAGGTAGCCAGACACCGGGGCATAATTTACTTAGAGGGAGGTATTTGATGTTGCTGGACCCCCTTCTCCCCCATGTTTAACCACTTTGATTTTGAGATTGTAAGACGTTCTCCCCATTAGTGTGTCAGTTTTAAGACCCTTTGCCCTATTTCTTTGTGAATATTAATACCTTTCATGCTATTTAGATGTCAATTTTTCCTGACCAGCGAAAGCGAACCTGTATTTGTGGAGGAACCACCCTTATCTCAAAGGGGGGCTATATATATATATATATATATATATATATATATATATGTTGTCATTTCACAACATGGTCAGAGTGTTAGGAATTGCCTAATGTCGTTCTCAACCCCTTCCGTACCGACGACGTCCTTTAAGTTTTATTCTAGCTATAGTTATACAATTTAAGTTTTATTCTAGCTATAGTTATACAATTTAAGTATTATTCTAGCTATAGTTATACAATTTAAGTTTTATTCTAGCTATAGTTATACAATTTAAGTTTTATTCTAGCTATAGTTATACAATTTAAGTATTATTCTAGCTATAGTTATACAATTTAAGTTTTATTCTAGCTATAGTTATACAATTTAAGTATTATTCTAGCTATAGTTATACAATTTAAGTTTTATTCTAGCTATAGTTATACAATTGTATGCAGTTTAAAAAGGATCTGTGGTAGTACGAACAAGATAGTTCGAAGCCTGTTAATTGCTGGAGACCATTTTGTACTGAATAAAATTATCTAATAGTAGCCAGGATAGTTCAAAAGACGTCGCCGGTACTGAAAGGGTTAATTAAAATGTTTACGATAACATCTATTGATAACTGATATTAATTGTGTTTTTTGTCATTGCGCTAGCATTGGGGAATTACTGAGAAATACTTTATTCACGACTGTTCCAACCAGTATTAGATTATTTTCTCAATACATTCACACATTCTCACCCTAACCTACCTTGAATTTTACTCTTCATCATTCTTTTCATTTGGAGGGGATACTCGTTACAGCAATATTTGTGTCTTGTCTTCTTCTTACACATAAAACAATAATACATTTCTGGCTCAGAGTACATTATTATATAAGTATCAGTATTGGATGTCACAATGGTGTAATAGAAAAATATTGTTATTCTATTGTTGTCTATGGTTTTCCATAGATGGTATATTAAAGGGATTATAATGATAGCATTGTCATGAAAATAATAACATAAATTAATGTTCAGTTACTAAGCTTTTCTACGTTAAATAATTCAAAATTATGTAATACAGCACAAGATAGTGCTTTTATAGTATGAAAGTTCATCAAGTAAGTCCTATTGCATTCCCCTTAATAATATATAATGACCTACGAAAGGTCAGTTCCCATATTTCACATTCTTCTAAGAACTAAATTAATTCAAATAGAAAACGAAGATAACACACGTCAAACAAAATTCCTCCACTTTTTAACGCCTAAATGAGCCGGCCATAATACCTAATTCATGTTTGATGAATAAACTAGGTGGCCATTACATCAGAAGCACAGACAGGCGGATACTTTTATGCTAACATTACCACACTACAATGCAACTGTCTTAATGTAACTCTAGTCGATGCGCTATATAATGCAAATTTCACGAATCGGTACCATGAGGGAATGGAGAACATATATTTGTTAATTGTAACCTTAATCAAATGACTACAAAATAATTGCGGGTATTCTGCAGAACAACTCCTCCTCGATTATGGGATTCCTGTCTTATGGAATTATTTTGTTTCGCTCTTACCTTACTCAGGGGATCTTACTGATGTGCGGATAAGTGCTACTTTTCTTATTTTGTCAATTTGAATTTCCCTCCCTTATAATATGTTCCGTTATTTTTGTACAGCCAGTCCAGAAAACTTTATTTACATGCTAGCCTCCTTGGAGGCTCCTCCCCGATGTTCAGTAGCCAATCAGAGTGGAGCTTCACCTACAAGATGTCAGTACATGTTTATTGGTACTTTCCTGTTATCAACAGCCAAAGCTGAAGATTGCAGAGTAAACACTGTAGACTTCATCAGCTTTTCTTTCGGCGCCAGTCAATCATTCATTCTTTTAACCCATTCCATGCGGGAGACGATCCCAAACGTCCTAGCAATTTACAGCAATCTACAGGCTTTTAAAGCCTCTTAAAGCCTGTAAAATTGAGTGCAAGGGAGCGGGAGCGCGACAGGCCACACGTCCTTCTCCCAACCAGGCAGCTGCGGCAATGAGGGCTCTGATTCAAAGTCTCTAGAGATATACAGTGCTGCCAAAGGCAAATGTAGCAAGAAATTAGCGAGAATTGCTCATTTTAGCGAATGTCTATGGCAGCGCTGCGGGTGAACCCTGTGATCTACTAAGCTCATTCTGGCGTCATTTTGAAGCTATTTTCGTCTAGTTCTCGGCTGAATTCATTCAATTTCATTCAGACACTTGTCTAATCAATCAGGAGTGCCTGCATGAGCCCTAATATGGCGGAAAGATGCCTGCAGCGTAAGTGCTAATACTCAACCAGCGGGGGTGTGGAGGCAGCAGCCCCAATCCATAATACTATGATAGGTTAGGTAAGGTTGTTAGGTTAGGCTAATGGTCACCTTAATTTCTTTGATCTTGATAAGAATTTGGTTAAAAACTATATTCATTTGCCACTTCAGAATCATGTTTTTCTATTCTTCAATTTTCTCTAGTCAAGTTGGTGGTGTAAGCATAGGATCAAGTTTGGCCTCGCTCCTTTCAGGCACATTTTTGTGCAATCAAGAAGCAAAGTGGCTCAGTAATTGTCCAGTAGCTTTCAAACCCATTTTCAATAAACGCTATGTGGATGACACCCTATTAATATTTAGGGTAGCATTCAAGGAGACTACAGCAGGACTCTTCTTCTTCTTCTTCTTACCTCTGACCGGGTATAAGCTATCCTAGTGTTTACTAGCCTATACCCTTTTGAAAGGACATTAGCCTAACCTAACAACCTTACCTAACCTATCCTAGTATTATGGGTGGGGGCTGCCGCCCCCACACCCCCGCTATTTGACATCTTTGACAGATATTTGGTGTATTTTTCTGTGAAAAGGGTATATTTTCAATTTGTCGATAACGAAAATCCTCCATGCGGACTATATGGAGAAAAATATGGCGAATCTGTTGGTGCCTAATTTCCCTAATGCATTGTTTCTAAGAAGGCGGATGTAGTGTCCTTGAAAATTATCATATTTAGATCTGAGGATGAAAATCGTAGATTCTTTAAATATATTAATGAGCAACACCCTAGCATAAAGTTCACTTGTGAAGATGAAATTAACAACTCTCTATCATGTTTGGATATTTCCATAACTAAAACATCTAATGGTCTCACTACCGGGGTATACAGGAAGCCCACTTATACTGGTTTAGGTCTTAGCTGGTTTAGTTTCTGTCCACGGATCTTCAAAATAAATTCTATTAAAACGATACTTGATAGGGCGTATGGTATTTGTTCCAATTATTTCACCCTACAAGAAGAAATATGTAAACTCGTAGAGCATTTTTGTAATACTAATTATAGGGAGGATCTATTTAATTCCATACTTAAGACATTTCTGTGAAGCAAAGCATCACCAGAGAGCCAGGAGAAATATGATGTACAGTGCAGACACGAGCATAAATACTGCGACATCAACCAGATAACGTCAACTCCTTCATCACGAGAGGTTTATGCTAAGCTGAATAAAATCGTCTGACGGTAGCTAGAATGAAATAAAGAAATCATTGTGAGTTTGAATAAAACGTTTAGCATTACCTTTGGAGACGAAGGGGCGAACATTATCTGGTTGATGTTGAGTATTTATGCTCGTGACTTCACCACAACTAATCAAATACATTAAAATGCCCTTCTACGGCAAAGTTAGTTACGATTTTAGGAAACTGCTTAACAACAATCTAAGAGACAGTCTCCCAACTATCAACTATATAATAATACTCACTAATTACTTCAGAATTAACTAATTTTTCAACCATAAGGATCGTGTCCCTTATCATCTGTGTTCGAATATTGTCTATACATTTAAATGCCCTAGCTGTCAGGCTGGGTATATTGGCTATTCTAGCTGATCTTTCAAAATCAGAATATTCGAGCACATAGGCAAGAGATACAGATCTGGCCGGTTCCTACAAAAAATGCCTTATTCAGCTATTCGTGATCACTCCTTAGGTAATGATCACCCCTTCTCGGATAAGGATTGCTACTAAATTTAATAATCAATACGATGCATTAATCACCGAAAAATTGCTAATAAAGAAGCAGAATCCAGAAATGAACCTTTCTAACAACTCCTAAGTCTGGTTTAGGCGAGTCTTGTATATTGTTTCTTTAGTTTTCATCCTTTTTCTCTTTGTTCATATTTTCCTTGTATCTTCCCTGCTCAGTCTCCCAGTCGACCCTTGTGCGAGAGGATGACTGCTCCTTAGGTGTTTTTTATTATTTGGTAAGTTTGTATAAGATTTGTTGTTCTTATATATCCGTTAGGCTATCATTACACTAATACTATATTTACCAAGTTATGTCCTCGATGTTTTAAGTGTCCCCGTTCCCTTAATTCTTTAGATATGTAAAGTAATATTAGATATGGCATGTATCCATTCATAATGTTTTCGCTTACTGCTATTGATTATTTCTTTAGCTTTAGTATTTTCGCCAGTCGTCTGTATCGCTTTGTGTTGCCCTCGTTACATTATTTTGTCGTGGTTTAAATTTACGATTTATAGTAGATGTAATTCAGTATATTAGACTAATCTTATAGCACTGTGTATTCTTATCAGCTTAATTGACGTCTTTGATGTCAATTTACTATATGTTATCCATAAATGTACTCTATTTTTAAATCCAATTGTTTTTTTTAGCTTTGTGAATTTATTTCATTTTTAGGATCTGTTGTTTTTACCTGATGATCGCTTCATGAAGGGGCCGAAAATTCGTGAATAAATGCAACATGTTTGTCCTACTCCTCTGGAAATTGCGGTGCCCAACATCACCTGCAGATATATATATATATATATATATATATATATATATATATATATATATATATATCAGCAGAGTTCAGAGAAAGCAGCATCATAATCCTACATTATGCCCTTCACTAAATCTTTTTTTTTTTATTTTTTTTTTTTAAAAAGACCTCCGTCTACGTATTGTGAAAAACCTGTTATCCTCCGGCAAATTGTGGGGTTGAGTGAGTGAAGGGGGGGACAGTGAATGAAGGAGGATGCATGTTTTTCATAATACGTGTTGCTAGCCCCAAACGCGCGAGCAACTGTGGCTTTCAACCATCCGACACATCCCCTTTTATTAATGTGCATCACACATGTTACATACAAATAAGGTTTATGTTTTGTTTTACCCTACTGTGGAAAGACTACGGATACACCACTCCTGCCGGGGCCTCACGCAGTGGCATGACTCAGTCCTGTCGAACTGAGCTCATGACACTGGTGGCATTGCCCCGGAGGATAGCCATCCCTAGTCTTTGCTTGAGCCAGAGGGTTTCCCGGGGTTCTCCTGAAACTTCTCTGATTTTACGGCCTATTTCATTCACCATCTTAAGGGTGGTGGGGCCGAAGACTCCTGAAGTTTCGAATGCCAGGGGCTCGAACTGATGAATTCTGGCGATGGCTTGATATTTTTCTCGCTTTTTATTTTCTGCTATCCGGGCGGCTTCACCTGCTTCGTCGGCGTTTCTGGCGGCGTTGGTTGTGGAGAAAGTGTCAACACATGTGGCATCCCACACGAGGCACCGGCCATTCTTGTAAGGGAAAGTGGTCATCCCATCTGGCCGTTTGCCGTCTTCTCTGTGAAGTCCATGTGGTTCGAGGATTGATGCACAGTTAGCACTCTGCAGGGCCCGTTTTATGACATTATTTAGTGCAGAGTGTCTTGGCAGGCGGCCTGCGTTGTAATTACATGACAAGGCATGGTGACCTTGAGCATCCATCCTCCCATCACACTTGCAAGTGTGTGGGTGACAAACTGCCGCACCCACTCTGAGCGCGATGGCGACCCGGAGCGCTTCAGCATCCAAGTGAGTTCCAAGAGGTGGGATGGGGATGGCGTGTAACCACAAGCCACTCTCCGAACGGGCGGCTGCCTGGAGGCGTGCTTTTGCAACCTGGTCTGCATTGGTTAGGAGATTTTCTTGAGTTTTCTTCGCCGAGATGGTATCCCACGCTTTCTGCTTGCTCCTGGAGGTACCCTGAGGCTCCTCCTCTACTCCTGTACTTCCCTTCCAGGTGTTAATCGCTGCTGTTACGTCCCCATTAAGTGTCATTCCGGGTTTAGAATAAAGGATGGACAATACGAGGTCGTTGGTCGCGATGAGGGAAGAGATAAAGGCTGGGGAGGCAATATCCGAGGCTCTCCGTATGCCCAAGCCCCCGAGGCGGACAGGAAGGGTGGCTTGTGTCCAGGCCCGTTCTTTAAATTCCACGTTGGTGATGCTGGTCACTGCTTCTCGGATTATGCTGTCTAATTCTTGGAGGCCGCCATTGTTCGTGTAAGTCATCGATGTGCGCAGGAGGTATTGGAGTTTTGGGATGGAGAAACAGTTCTTGAGCAGGGCCAGAGCTGAGTGGGCATCGATGTGTATCAGGCGACTCACGAGACGTTGAAGCTCCTCCTTTTTAACTTGCAGTGCTGGTGGGATTGCTGCCAGAGTTAGTGGGGAACCTAATAGGGTTTGCTGGTGCTCCTGAAGGATCTTTACATCTGGCAATATGTTTCGGAACAGGGCCTGAGTCTCTTCTCCTTGTTCACGTGTGTGGTTGAGGAGAACAAGTTCACATTTGGTGTCATTTATCACTAGCCCGGCCTGGCCGAGGTCAGTTATGATGTTATTTAGGTCGGTTAGAACGTTCTCTACTGACCCACCCAAGGTTGCATCGTCCAGGTACCATACATTCAGCTCTGACCTTACTTTGTTAGCTGCTGCATCCACCCCTATTGAGAAAAGAGCAGGACCACCTGGATCTCCCTGCTGTAACCCGGTCTCTGATGGGATTACCGTCTCGCCAAAAATCAGGATTGAAGGTTTGGAATAAGCCTGCCAAAGTAGGGGGTACAGAGTGGGGATGTGTTCTTGAGCTGCACGGAGGAAGACATCCCTGCGAATGCTGTTGAATGCGTTCCGCATGTCAATCTTTAGAAGCACTCGTTTTTCTTGGGCTTGGCTGAGGTAGGTGCGGGTTGCGTGTACAGCAGCTTCACACCCCCCTGGAGTTCCGAAACCTAGTTGAACTGGTCTTAAGTGTTGACCTAGGCCATTCGAGAGTGGTTTCAAACCCACCTTTGTGGCAAGGCGGCGGAAGGTGTTCCCTACTGCTATTGGGCGCACGCCGCCATCTTTTTTTGCCAGTGCACAGAGTGATGCCCCAAAAAATAGGGGTGTGGCACAGTCGGGTACTTCCCCTCTTAAAACCATGTTGATGAATTTGGTGAGGGTTTCCAAGAGTGCCTCCCCAGCAGCTCCTGATCCCTGACCCAAGAGGCCTTTGAGGTGGGCGGGTCGGATACCATCTGGGCCTGCGGCTGAGCCTGCTGGGAATGAAGTCACTGCGGCGACCACCTGCTCCTTCGTGACAACTAAAGGTTGGCGCATCTGGTCATTTGGGGCAGGGGGGAGGTTTAGGTCCCTAGGTGTAGGTGGGTGCTTTTCTTGTAGGGCTTCAACAACTTCGGTGCCTTGACCAGCAAAACCTTCTGAAGAGGACAACAGTCTGACGGCCCCTTTGATGTCACTATCCGCCAGCTTCGCAGCGACCCTCTTACGTAGCTGTTCAGCCTCTTCCTCTTCCTTCTCCTGGTGCTTCTGGGCCCTGTTTGGTTGCTGTTCGGGGGGTTCCACCAGTTTGTTTCCATCCATATACTGTGCTACTTGACGTTTCACTCTGGTGGCTAGTGAAACCTGAAGATGGTCTTGTATGTTGGTTCTGGGTGGTTTTCGGAGGGCCCCATAGGAGAAACCCAGGAGCCGTGCCCATGCGAGGGTGTCTTGAGCTGTAGGGCCTGCTTTATGATGGTTGTAAGGGCCTCCGCCACTTGGATTCTGGCTCCTTTAGGTACCCGGGCAAGGACCTGGATCCGCGCTTTCCATTTGGTCACCAGTTGGGTCAAGTCGGCGACCGGTGTTGCCGGTGTTGCCCCGGTTGGCTCTGCAGTGGGCCCTGGGCATGCGAGACATTTCCAGTTTGGTTGTTCTCCTGATGTTTTCTTTGTCAGCTTAGCACAAGATAAATGAATAGATCTAAGACAGCCGGAACATTTTCTCGAATTCTTTCTTGCATTGGTTGTTCCGCACTTAAGACACTTAGTATCTGCTAGGCCATAGTCTTCCAAGATTATCCGTTCCTCTGCCTCTACCAAGCCGTCCTCCTGATCTTCCCGTGGTGCTTCCATCTCTACCATGTCTCCCTTGTTTCAGAAACCCCGGGAAATCTCTCCTGGCACATATCTAGATTATTGCTGTTGTTATTAATGTAAAATTGGCTGGATGCATAACAATTCACTTATCATAGTCGACCTTTCTGATGGGATATGTAAAAAAACAAAAACAAAACAAAAAACATCACATATCATAGTCAACCTTTCTGATGGGCAATTGGCCTGCTTCTCCTAAAGCTAAGTGGTTAAATGTATAAATCCTCGGCATTGGGCACCGGTACAACTAAAAGATCTAACTGATTGAAAGGAAGCACGCCAATTATATCCTATGATTACTTACACTGGCGACGCCACCCTGATGTTGAGTATTAATGAATGCTTAGGATATTAATAATGCTGTCAACATCAAGATAGGGAGAGAGCCAGAGAGTGAGCGAGAGCCAGGATCTGAGTGGGTAACCGGATCTAGGGCAGCAGTTATGGAAAAATTATTAAATTGTACAAAATGTTAAGAGAGAGAGAGAGAGAGAGAGAGCAGGGGCGGGGGCGAGGGAGAAAGAAAGCGAGCTGGAGAGGGGGCTGGCCTGGTTGGGTATGAAAGATGTTAGAGGAAAACAAATAACTAAAATGATAAAAAGCGATCTGAAGTTATAGATAACCTAATGACAATGAGGCGGTTAAGTGCGGTGATTGAAAGTGGATGGAAAGATGTTAAGGATAAAAAGGAGAGAGAGAGAGAGAGAGAGAGAGAGAGAGAGAGCTGGAGAGGGGGCTGGCCTGGTTGGGTATGAAAGATGTTAGAGGAAAACAAATAACTAAAATGATAAAAAGCGATCTGAAGTTATAGATAACCAAAAAAATAATAGCAATGAGGCGGTTAAGTGCGGTGATTGAAAGTGGATGGAAAGATGTAGAGAGAGAGAGAGAGAGAGAGAGAGAGAGAGAGATAAATGAAAATGGACCTTGTAGCAAGTATTTCCTAAATGGTTAGAGAGAGGGAAATGAAAATGGACCTTATAGCAAATACTTCATAAAGGTTAGAATTGTTTGAGAAGTTGAAGGACCGAGGGTCAGATGGAAGATGAGGCCTATGGTGGGGAACCATAAGGGTGAAACTGCCTGCCCTATAAACGGTCACCTCACTCACCTTGTGGTCACTGCTGGAGGTTTATGGTGCCTGGGCAGGGCTGGGCTAGTGCCTGACGGCTCCTTGTCCCCTCACTGATACTGGTAATAACACTCTCAAGATTAAACTAAATATGCTTTGTGGGCGATGTTTAAACAAGAAACCAGTTCTGTTTACTATGTGCCGAAACACCGTATCATCGCCGATCTTCTGATACGTATATGGGTCACTCAGTCCCACGATACCCCTCCGAAAATCCCCTCTTTTGAGGAGCTCAACCGACCCGTGTGCTCTCACTGTGCTCTCACTCACGCTCTAAATCTTCTCACGCTCTAAATCTTGTGTAGGTAACCCTAGTGGTCCAGAACTTACATTTTCAGGTAATGTTTCTCACAGTCCCTGGAGACATACATTTTCCGGTAATTAACATGAGGAATGGCCATTTCAACTCGGGAGTCTTTATTAAAGTGGTGTGGCCCATGGACGGAGGAGGCTGTGGGAGTCTGGCCTCGGTGAAGGGAAAAAAAGGGACAATTTGAGGCGTTAGGTCAATTTATGCCTTCATATTAATTTGTAAATATTTTGCAGTAATGAGTTTGTTTTGGTCAAGGTAAGCCGGGTGCCCCATCAAAATAGATAAATATAGGTAAAACTATAAAAGCTGTACGCAATTTTTGACCATGAATCTCTTCCATGCACCTCTGTCCTCGGTCGGTCAGCGTCTCTCCTTCAACCCAACACCCCAGGGTTTCTCAATTATGTACCTTTCAATCCTTCAACTCAATGTCGGTCTGCCTCATCCTCTCTGACATTCCATCTCTCTCTCATACACTCATTTAGTTATTCTATCATTTGTCCACATGACTATTGTCTATTCAGTCCACATGACTGAACCACCTAATGTTGTTCATTTTCACACTCTCCAGCATATCAACATCTACACCATAGTGCTCTCATACTTCCTCATGCATCTGCCTATCTTTCCATGTGACTCCTCATGCACTTCTCAAGTAACTCATTTCCATCCCTCTCACTCCTAATTAGTTTGGTTGGTATACAGACCCTCGGTTGGAATACCCCGATTGATTCACCGGGTATCACAGGCCAACACGCCTGGTATGCAGGTAGCTAAGCTGAGATGTTATGGCTGGAATGCAGACAAATTCAGCTGGTATTACAAGCCGACGTGACTGGCAGACAGGTCGTATAGATTGGTATCCAGATGATCTCACTTTCCCACCAAGAGAGCTATCGGATAACTCTCATTCGGTCTACCTTACTTTGTTTACTCCTTATGCTGGTCTTGGGGGTGAGGGTAAAAAGATCAGCTTTGTCTGGCTTCTTAATGAGGCCATTGTGTCCTTGATGTTCTGGCTTTGCAGGCTTAGATAGGTGAGGTCGGGGCAGCAGGTAGGGAGTGTGTGTGTGTGGGGGGGGGGGGGGGGGGGGGGTTGTCGGACAGGTAAGATCTTGTGTGTAGGTGTGGATATGCGGTTCTTTTTCATTGTGAGGGACAATTCCACTTGTGGGTGTACTCTCTATTCGCCTCAGGGACGACGATGAGGGAGGCCAGTCTTGTAGATTTGGGCATAATCATAATAATAAATATAGGCCAAGGTTACATTTCAAGGCCAAAGTTCAAGGTTTCTAGTTTGTTTTGAAAAGAAAAATCACTATAATTGTGCTAGTTGCTTTGAAATATATAATTATTATATCAGGTAATAGTCATATCAATACGATACCGATCAAAGATCACAGAAAAAGGTCAACATCGGATTCACAAGCACCTATCCTAAACTGACAGATATACAGAATTATAATTTTTAAAGATCAAGGAACAAAAGGCATCACCAATTTAACAGTTGTTTAATGTGTATTGGATTATCATGGAAATATTATAACAATATCTCGCAAAGATCATAAAGGTCAAGGTCAAGGTATAAAAAGGCAAGTTCTACGAGACTTATCCCTATATTATTTGTTTTGTAAATTACCATCTACAGTGTTTATTAAATTTGGTGCATATATTTTGATTTATCTATAGGTCAATTATGCTCCTACAATTAGGACATATATGTATATGTAAAGAGCAAGGTCACAGGTCAAGGGCAAAGTTAAATGATTAAAGTTGGTTTAAAATAATATGAATAGCAAAAAGGTACAGTTCCACTTTATTTAATATTGAGGGGGTGACCTGCTTTTTTGTTCTCTCTGGGTTGTATCCATTCGGCCCCATTCAGCCTACTGTTTTAAGACGTTAATCCCCATCCAGGTGTCGATTTATACCTGGCGAGCGATAGCGAGCCATCATATTTTGGATAATGTGTTCGACAGCTGGTATAATTGTACAATTTTCGATAGAAAAATGTCTCCGGCGAAGGCGGATTTCTCCATAAATGCTGGCTCGTTATCGCTGGCCACGAAAAAATCGACAACTGCATGGGGATAATTGTCTTAAAACAGTAAGCTGAGGGGGACCGAATGGATACAACCAAGAAAGAGAAAGAAGCAAGTGACTCCCCTTAATGTTGATCATGTTTGTTGAAGCAGGTGACCCCCCTTAATGTTGATCATGTTTGTTGAAGCAGGTGACCCCCCTTAATGTTGATCATGTTTGTTGAAGCAGGTGACCCCCCTTAATGTTGATCATGTTTGTTGAAGCAGGTGACCCCCCTTAATGTTGATCATGTTTGTTGAAGCAGGTGACCCCCCTTAATGTTGATCATGTTTGTTGAAGCAGGTGACCCCCCTTAATGTTGATCATGTTTGTTGAAGCAGGTGACCCCCCTTAATGTTGATCATGTTTGTTGAAGCAGGTGACCCCCCTTAATGTTGATCATGTTTGTTGAAGCAGGTGACCCCCCTTAATGTTGATCATGTTTGTTGAAGCAGGTGACCCCCCTTAATGTTGATCATGTTTGTTGAAGCAGGTGACCCCCCTTAGTGTTGATCATGTTTGTTGAAGCAGGTGACCCCCCTTAATGTTGATCATGTTAGTTGAAGGATGCAGGACACGTGTGTTATCATCATGGTACCAATATTATACACAAATGTTGACAACATTTGTATTCACCCGCCTTAGTAAATTATGCTTCCCAGTTGATATAAACATGTTAGACAGTGTTACATTGGTGGGGTTCATTATAGTTGATATAAACATGTTACACAGTGTTACATTGGTGGGTTTCATTATAGTTGATATAAACATGTTAGACAATGTTACATTGGTGGGTTTCATTATACTTGATATAAACATGTTACACAGTGTTACATTGGTGGGTTTCATTATAGTTGATATAAACATGTTAGACAGTGTTACATTGGTGGGTTTCATTATAGTTGATATACACATGTTAGACAGTGTTACATTGGTGGGTTTCATTATAGTTGATATACACATGTTAGACAGTGTTACATTGGTGGGTTTCATTATAGTTGATATACACATGTTAGACAGTGTTATATTGGTGGGTTTCATTATAGTTGATATAAACATGTTAGACAGTGTTACATTGGTGGGTTTCATTATAGTTGATATACACATGTTAGACAGTGTTACATTGGTGGGTTTCATTATAGTTGATATAAACATGTTAGACAGTGTTACATTGGTGGGTTTCATTATAGTTGATATACACATGTTAGACAGTGTTACATTGGTGGGTTTCATTATAGTTGATATAAACATGTTAGACAGTGTTACATTGGTGGGTTTCATTATAGTTGATATACACATGTTAGACAGTGTTACATTGGTGGGTTTCATTATAGTTGATATACACATGTTAGACAGTGTTACATTGGTGGGTTTCATTATAGTTGATATAAACATGTTAGACAGTGTTACATTGGTGGGTTTCATTATAGTTGATATAAACATGTTATACAGTGTTACATTAGTGGGTTTCATTATAGTTGATATAAACATGTTAGACAGTGTTACATTGGTGGGTTTCATTATAGTTGATATAAACATGTTAGACAGTGTTACATTGGTGGGTTTCATTATAGTTGATATAAACATGTTAGACAGTGTTACATTGGTGGGTTTCATTATAGTTGATATAAACATGTTAGACAGTGTTACATTGGTGGGTTTCATTATACTTGATATAAACATGTTACACAGTGTTACATTGGTGGGTTTAATTATAGTTGATAAAAACATGTTAGACAGTGTTACATTGGTGGGTTTCATTATAGTTGATATAAACATGTTAGACAGTGTTACATTGGTGGGTTTCATTATAGTTGATATAAACATGTTAGACAGTGTTACATTGGTGGGTTTCATTATAGTTGATATAAACATGTTACACAGTGTTACATTGGTGGGTTTCATTATAGTTGATATAAACATGTTAGACAGTGTTACATTGGTGGGTTTCATTATAGTTGATATAAACATGTTAGACAGTGTTACATTGGTGGGTTTCATTATAGTTGATATAAACATGTTAGACAGTGTTACATTGGTGGGTTTCATTATAGTTGATATAAACATGTTAGACAGTGTTACATTGGTGGGTTTCATTATAGTTGATATAAACATGTTAGACAGTGTTACATTGGTGGGTTTCATTATAGTTGATATAAACATGTTAGACAGTGTTACATTGGTGGGTTTCATTATAGTTGATATAAACATGTTAGACAGTGTTACATTGGTGGGTTTCATTATAGTTGATATAAACATGTTAGACAGTGTTACATTGGTGGGTTTCATTATAGTTGATATAAACATGTTAGACGGTGTTACATTGGTGGGTTTCATTATAGTTGATATAAACATGTTACACAGTGTTACATTGGTGGGTTTCATTATAGTTGATATAAACATGTTACACAGTGTTACATTGGTGGGTTTCATTATAGTTGATATAAACATGTTAGACAGTGTTACATTGGTGGGTTTCATTATAGTTGATATAAACATGTTAGACAGTGTTACATTGGTGGGTTTCATTATAGTATATTTTAGTATATTCAGAGCTTTGCTTTATTATAGATTTGCACTTTGACAGGTTCGTTAGGAATGGTAATTATTTCATAAATGTTTATACATATTTTAATAATGCATCACTTAGCTCTACTCCCACTAGTTCTGTATATTTTGATAGAACTAAACTTAAAGATGCCCTTAAATTCCTCCTTTTCAATACTTATGTTAGATTCGGGCCGTACATTTTCAAACAAATATTAGGAATTCCTATGGGTGGAAATGCTAGCCCTTTAATTGCAGACTTATTCTTGCTTGCTTTAGAATTTAAATATATAAAAGACTTAGTTGACAGTAGCAAGAAAAATAAAATTCCAGAAAAATTAGCACTTGCTAAACTGTTAAGTAATAATAGTAGATATATTGATGATATTCTTGTTTGCAATTTGTTAAATTTTAATCAAGTTGCTAAACTTATTTACCCTAATTCTATTCCCCTCACACAATGTAACGTAAATTATAAAGTTGAAAATTTTCTTGATATAAATATAGAGATTGTTAATGAACAGTGCATACTTAAAGTATATCACAAAGTTGATGATTTTAATTTAACGTAATAAACTTTCCTTTCCCTAGTAGTAATATCGATAGTAAAATCACTTATAATTGTTTTCATTCCCAATTAATAAGATTTGGAAAATCTGCACTAAAGTAGATGACTTTTGGGATAGAGCTAGGTTACTATACAGACTCTTAGTGGACAGAGGTTTTGAGGCAAGTAAATTGTTCCATAAATTTAATCTTTTTAGGGTCAATTATTGTGACTGTATTCTAAAATTTGACATCAATAATTTTAATCAAGCATTTTTAACTTGAAGTTTCTTGTATAACCTCTGCTTACTTTTTGTCTGTATTTATTGTTTATCTTTTTCTTTTTCTATTATTATTATTATTATTATTATTAATATTGATGATTTTTTAAATTTATTGTTCTTGTTAAAAGAGTACTCTTTGTTTAAATCTGTTGTTACTTCATATTTTGCAATTATTTCTCTTTATATTATATGTATTCATTGTCGATAGTATCAATTGCTTACTTTTGCGATTTCCTTAGTTTATTTGTGCTATAAATGTAGGTTATTTGTAGGGTAGTTATTGATAGGGGTCACTTGATGCATGCTATGCTTACAGGTACCTACCCGATAGCACTATCGTTAGTGAGTGCTGTACTGTATTTTATATATTATTTGTAATAGTATAGATATCTTATCAATATTTGTATTTTGTACTATTGTTAATGTCTTGTCATGTTGCAAATTTGATTTTAAATAATATTTTGACATTTAACATGTAGTTTCTTTATTCATGCAGAGTTTAGTAAAATTTGCCAGAACGTCCCGGACTTCCCAAACTTGACTACTTCCTTTAACGTGACGATAGTGCGTTGTTATATGTGCGATTGGTTTGCTTGGGAAACAGATTAACTTGCTCATGTAGTGATGTACACCCTATGTGGTGGATTGTGTTCTTTTATTTAATAATTTTCATTTTAGTAAACGTTGTTTCCACATAGCGATTTTGATAATTTAATTTGACTTTATATTGTCCTTGTCCCAATTTTGGTTTGTTTAGTTTGCAAGTTTTACATTTTAATTGATATACACATGTTAGACAGTGTTACATTGGTGGGTTTCATTATAGTTGATATAAACATGTTAGACAGTGTTACATTGGTGGGTTTCATTATAGTTGATATAAACATGTTAGACAGTGTTACATTGGTGGGTTTCATTATAGTTGATATAAACATGTTAGACGGTGTTACATTGGTGGGTTTCATTATAGTTGATATAAACATGTTAGACAGTGTTACATTGGTGGGTTTCATTATAGTTGATATAAACATGTTAGACAGTGTTACATTGGTGGGTTTCATTATAGTTGATATAAACATGTTAGACAGTGTTACATTGGTGGGTTTCATTATAGTTGATATAAACATGTTAGACAGTGTTACATTGGTGGGTTTCATTATAGTTGATATACACATGTTAGACAGTGTTACATTGGTGGGTTTCATTATAGTTGATATAAACATGTTAGACAGTGTTACATTGGTGGGTTTCATTATAGTTGATATAAACATGTTAGACAGTGTTACATTGGTGGGTTTCATTATAGTTGATATAAACATGTTAGACAGTGTTACATTGGTGGGTTTCATTATAGTTGATATAAACATGTTAGACAGCGTTACATTGGTGGGTTTCATTATAGTTGATATAAACATGTTAGACAGTGTTACATTGGTGGGTTTCATTATAGTTGATATACACATGTTAGACAGTGTTACATTGGTGGGTTTCATTATAGTTGATATAAACATGTTAGACAGTGTTACATTGGTAGGTTTCATTAAAGTTGATATAAACATGTTAGACAGTGTTACATTGGTGGGTTTCATTATAGTTGATATACTCATGTTAGACAGTGTTACATTGGTGGGTTTCATTATAGTTGATATAAACATGTTAGACAGTGTTACATTGGTGGGTTTCATTATAGTTGATATAAACATGTTAGACAGTGTTACATTGGTGGGTTTCATTATAGTTGATATAAACATGTTAGACAGTGTTACATTGGTGGGTTTCATTATAGTTGATATAAACATGTTAGACAGTGTTACATTGGTGGGTTTCATTATAGTTGATATACACATGTTACACAGTGTTACATTGGTGGGTTTCATTATAGTTGATATAAACATGTTACACAGTGTTACATTGGTGGGTTTCATTATAGTTGATATAAACATGTTACACAGTGTTACATTGGTGGGTTTCATTATAGTTGATATAAACATGTTAGACAGTGTTACATTGGTGGGTTTCATTATAGTTGATATAAACATGTTAGACAGTGTTACATTGGTGGGTTTCATTATAGTTGATATAAACATGTTAAACAGTGTTACATTGGTGGGTTTCATTATAGTTGATATACACATGTTACACAGTGTTACATTGGTGGGTTTCATTATAGTTGATATAAACATGTTACACAGTGTTACATTGGTGGGTTTCATTATAGTTAATATAAACATGTTACACAGTGTTACATTGGTGGGTTTCATTATAGTTGATATAAACATGTTAGACAGTGGTACATTGGTGGGTTTCATTATAGTTGATATAAACATGTTAGACAGTGTTACATTGGTGGGTTTCATTATAGTTGATATACACATGTTAGACAGTGTTACATTGGTGGGTTTCATTATAGTTGATATACACATGTTAGACAGTGTTACAATGGTGGGTTTCATTATAGTTGATATAAACATGTTAGACAGTGTTAGATTGGTGGGTTTCATTATAGTTGATATACACATGTTACACAGTGTTACATTGGTGGGTTTCATTATAGTTGATATAAACATGTTAGACAGTGATACATTGGTGGGTTTCATTATAGTTGATATAAACATGTTAGACAGTGTTACATTGGTGGGTTTCATTATAGTTGATATAAACATGTTAGACAGTGTTACATTGGTGGGTTTCATTATAGTTGATATAAACATGTTAGACAGTGTTACATTGGTGGGTTTCATTATAGTTGAAATAAACATGTTAGACAGTGTTACATTGGTGGGTTTCATTATAGTTGATATAAACATGTTAGACAGTGTTACATTGGTGGGTTTCATTATAGTTGATATAAACATGTTACACAGTGTTACATTGGTGGGTTTCATTATAGTTGATATAAACATGTTAGACAGTGATACATTGGTGGGTTTCATTATAGTTGATATACACATGTTAGACAGTGTTACATTGGTGGGTTTCATTATAGTTGATATAAACATGTTACACAGTGTTACATTGGTGGGTTTCATTATAGTTGATATAAACATGTTAGACAGTGTTACATTGGTGGGTTTCATTATAGTTGATATAAACATGTTAGACAGTGTTACATTGGTGGGTTTCATTATAGTTGATATAAATATGTTAGACAGTGTTTACATTGGTGGGTTTCATTATAGTTGATATAAACATGTTAGACAGTGTTACATTGGTGGGTTTCATTATAGTTGATATAAACATGTTAGACAGTGTTACATTGGTGGGTTTCATTATAGTTGATATAAACATGTTAGACAGTGTTACATTGGTGGGTTTCATTATAGTTGATATACACATGTTAGACAGTGTTACATTGGTGGGTTTCATTATAGTTGATATAAACATGTTAGACAGTGTTACATTGGTGGGTTTCATTATAGTTGATATAAACATGTTAGACAGTGTTACATTGGTGGGTTTCATTATAGTTGATATAAACATGTTAGACAGTGTTACATTGGTGGGTTTCATTATAGTTGATGTAAACATGTTAGACAGTGTTACATTGGTGGGTTTCATTATAGTTGATGTAAACATGTTAGACAGTGTTACATTGGTGGGTTTCATTGTAGTTGATATACACATGTTAGACAGTGTTACATTGGTGGGTTTCATTATAGTTGATATAAACATGTTAGACAGTGTTACATTGGTGGGTTTCATTATAGTTGATATAAACATGTTAGACAGTGTTACATTGGTGGGTTTCATTATAGTTGATATAAACATGTTAGACAGTGTTACATTGGTGGGTTTCATTATAGTTGATATACACATGTTACACAGTGTTACATTGGTGGGTTTCATTATAGTTGATATAAACATGTTACACAGTGTTACATTGGTGGGTTTCATTATAGTTGATATAAACATGTTACACAGTGTTACAATGGTGGGTTTCATTATAGTTGATATAAACATGTTAGACAGTGTTACATTGGTGGGTTTCATTATAGTTGATATAAACATGTTAGACAGTGTTACATTGGTGGGTTTCATTATAGTTGATATAAACATGTTACACAGTGTTACATTGGTGGGTTTCATTATAGTTGATATACACATGTTACACAGTGTTACATTGGTGGGTTTCATTATAGTTGATATGAACATGTTACACAGTGTTACATTGGTGGTTTTCATTATAGTTGATATAAACATGTTACACAGTGTTACATTGGTGGGTTTCATTATAGTTGATATAAACATGTTAGACAGTGTTACATTGGTGGGTTTCATTATAGTTGATATAAACATGTTAGACAGTGTTACATTGGTGGGTTTCATTATAGTTGATATAAACATGTTAGATAGTGTTACATTGGTGGGCTTCATTATAGTTGATATACACATGTTAGACAGTGTTACATTGGTGGGTTTCATTATAGTTGATATAAACATGTTAGACAGTGTTACATTGGTGGGTTTCATTATAGTTGATATACACATGGTACACAGTGTTACATTGGTGGGTTTCATTATAGTTGATATAAACATGTTAGACAGTGTTACATTGGTGGGTTTCATTATAGTTGATATAAACATGTTAGACAGTGTTACATTGGTGGGTTTCATTATAGTTGATATACACATGTTAGACAGTGTTACATTGGTGGGTTTCATTATAGTTGATATAAACATGTTACACAGTGTTACATTGGTGGCTTTCATTATAGTTGATATAAACATGTTAGACAGTGTTACATTGGTGGGTTTCATTATAGTTGATATAAACATGTTAGACAGTGTTACATTGGTGGGTTTCATTATAGTTGATATAAACATGTTAGACAGTGTTACATTGGTGGGTTTCTTTATAGTTGATATAAACATGTTAGACAGTGTTACATTGGTGGGTTTCATTATAGTTGATATAAACATGTTAGACAGTGTTACATTGGTGGGTTTCATTATAGTTGATATAAACATGTTAGACAGTGTTACATTGGTGGGTTTCATTATAGTTGATATACACATGTTAGACAGTGTTACATTGGTGGGTTTCATTATAGTTGATATACACATGTTAGACAGTGTTACATTGGTGGGTTTCATTATAGTTGATATAAACATGTTACACAGTGTTACATTGGTGGGTTTCATTATAGTTGATATAAACATGTTAGACAGTGTTACATTGGTGGGTTTCATTATAGTTGATATAAACATGTTAGACAGTGTTACATTGGTGGGTTTCATTATAGTTGATATAAACATGTTAGACAGTGTTACATTGGTGGGTTTCATTATAGTTGATATAAACATGTTAGACAGTGTTACATTGGTGGGTTTCATTATAGTTGATATAAACATGTTAGACAGTGTTACATTGGTGGGTTTCATTATAGTTGATATATACATGTTAGACAGTGTTACATTGGTGGGTTTCATTATAGTTGATATAAACATGTTAGACAATGTTACATTGGTGGGTTTCATTATAGTTGATATAAACATGTTAGACAGTGTTACATTGGTGGGTTTCATTATAGTTGATATAAACATGTTAGACAGTGTTACATTGGTGGGTTTCATTATAGTTGATATACACATGTTAGACAGTGTTACATTGGTGGGTTTCATTATAGTTGATATAAACATGTTACACAGTGTTACATTGGTGGGTTTCATTATAGTTGATATAAACATGTTAGACAGTGTTACATTGGTGGGTTTCATTATAGTTGATATAAACATGTTAGACAGTGTTACATTGGTGGGTTTCATTATAGTTGATATAAACATGTTAGACAGTGTTACATTGGTGGGTTTCATTATAGTTGATATAAACATGTTAGACAGTGTTACATTGGTGGGTTTCATTATAGTTGATATCAACATGTTAGACAGTGTTACATTGGTGGGTTTCATTATAGTTGATATAAACATGTTAGACAGTGTTACATTGGTGGGTTTCATTATAGTTGATATACACATGTTAGACAGTGTTACATTGGTGGGTTTCATTATAGTTGATATAAACATGTTAGACAGTGTTACATTGGTGGGTTTCATTATAGTTGATATACACATGTTACACAGTGTTACATTGGTGGGTTTCATTATAGTTGATATAAACATGTTAGACAGTGTTACATTGGTGGGTTTCATTATAGTTGATATAAACATGTTAGACAGTGTTACATTGGTGGGTTTCATTATAGTTGATATAAACATGTTAGACAGTGTTACATTGGTGGGTTTCATTATAGTTGATATAAACATGTTAGACAGTGTTACATTGGTGGGTTTCATTATAGTTGATATACACATGTTAGACAGTGTTACATTGGTGGGTTTCATTAGAGTTGTCAATAGCTGATAGTATTTTCGTTACCTTAAGGGGGGTCACCGGCTTTTTATTGATCTTTCGCTCCCTTTTTCTCTTTCTCTGACTTGTATCCATTCGGCCCCATTCAGCCAACTGTTTTAAGAAGTTTATCCCCATCCAGGTGTCGATTTCTTCCTGGCGAGCGATAGCGAGCCAGCATTGTATGGAGAAATCCGGCTTCGACGGAGAAATATTTCTATCAAAATGTACAAATTTAATTTACTGTCAAAAAAAATATATATATGTATAATATATATATATATATATATATATATATATATATATATATATACTGTATATATGCTGGCTCGCTACCGCTCGCCAGGAAAATATTGACACCTGAATGGGGGTAAACGTCTTAAAACAGTAGGCTGAATGGGGCCGAATGCATACAAACCAAAGAGAGAGGGAGAGAAAGAGAAAACAAGCGAGGTTTGCTCCCTTAAAAAATGGTCTATGGGAATAACAATGTTTCCTTTCATTACCCGATATCCTCCAAAGCAGGACCAAATCACTCGGTGTTACCCAGCATAATCATAAACTCTACATCATCTATCTGGAACATTTACTCGGTGTTACCCAGCATAATCATAAACTCTACATCATCTATCTGGGACATTTACTCGGTGTTACCCAGCATAATCATAAACTCTACATCATCTATCTGGGACATTCACTCGGTGTTACCCAGCATAATCATAAACTCTACATCATCTATCTGGGACATTTACTCGGTGTTACCCAGCATAATCATAAACTCTACATCATCTATCTGGAACATTTACTCGGTGTTACCCAGCATAATCATAAACTCTACATCATCTATCTGGGACATTCACTCGGTGTTACCCAGCATAATCATAAACTCTACATCATCTATCTGGGACATTCACTCGGTGTTACCCAGCATAATCATAAACTCTACATCATCTATCTGGGACATTCACTCGGTGTTACCCAGCATAATCATAAACTCTACATCATCTATCTGGGACATTTACTTCACAGAAAGTCAAATATAGTGATTATAAATGTAATCAACATAAACGTATCGTTGGATAAATGTTACCCTTATCTATACCCCTGTCTATTCGCTGTAAGTCAGCCAGAAATCATGACCTCTAACATCTGTAACTCAAATAGGACTAAAACAAATGGGCTGTGAATTACCACATCTATTCCTTAAAGCTGACTCTTCCCAAATGGTAGAAATATTAGATTGATTACCGTAGTCGTTTATGAGTTACAGAGGTTAATAGTCAAGAGTTTTGGCGTACTTGTTATGAATAGACTATACTAGAGATCCTTTATTATATAGTCCACTCTGCCAGTGTCATAATTATGCTGTGAATTTACTTTGATATTATAGTGATCTGCTTAATTAATACTTTAAATATCTAAGGTTCATAGTAATGTGTAATGATAATCATAATTGATGAATATTGCCGCCTTCATACTGAAGGAGTTAAGGGGAGACTGCCTGTTTGTTTGGTAAATTAATTTATTTATTCATATATTTGGTTAGTTTCCTCCCTAGACCTCCATCAAGCTTAGAAAGCACCCACTAGACCCACCTTCAAGATACATTTGTAAATTTATCGGTTGAAAAATGTCCCGGCCGCAGGCCGGATCCTCTTAATATTACAGGCACGCTATCGCTCGCCAGGAAATAATCGACACCTAAATGGCATAAAAGGTCTTAAAATTGACAACAAAATGGGGCGAAAGGTGTTAAAATCGCCAAACTAATGGACCGAACGTCTTATAATCTCAAAACTAGTGGGGCTAAACATTAGGGAGAAGGGGATCCAGAAAAACGGTCTGCCTCCCCTTTAACCAGCAGCCAACCACTTACTACTCCCATGTGTGTGTGTGTGTGTTGGTGATAATGATATGTGGTTACCCTTTCCGTTACGTGACCCCGTATTCCGTATTCCAGTTTATTCTGGATATCATTATCCAATTTTAAAGGGGGATGGGCCGGTTTTCTGGACCCCCTTCTCCCTCGTGTTTAACTCCATTTGTTTTCAGATTATAAGACATTCGGCCCATTAGTTTGGCGATTTTAACACCTTTCGCCCCATTTCGTTGTACATTTTAAGACCATTCGTGCCATTTAGGTGGGTGTCGATTATTTCCTGGCGAGTGATAGCGAGCCTGGAATTTTAAGAGGAACCGGCCTTCGGCCGGGACATTCTTCTACCGACAAATGTACAAATTTATCTTGAAGGTGGGTCTAGTGGGTGTTTGTCTAAGCTTGATGGAGGTCTAGCGAGGAAACTAAAAAAATATATGAATAAAGGAAATAATAGACCAACCAAACGGTCAGTCTCCCCTTAAGCTGATTACAAATGATCCGTGGAACACAATCTTAAATACTATCTAGAAGCTCGTGTTCCAGGCTCGGTAACTCACCACAGTGCACACCCAAAGCCTAACATAATGAGTTTACTCGTCTTATGTTTGACAGATTACAATGAAGTAATCATCCTAGAAGGGTTATGAGTGCATGGTATCCCTTCTGCGAGTGTGACTTGATATAAATAAATGAAATCTCGCTAATTTTATATAAGGCTATTAATATGAAGTGAAGGTGAATTAGTTGACTGTTTCATAATTAAGGGGAGACTGACCATGTGTTTGGTCCCTAATGTTTAGCCCCACTAAGTTTGAGATTATAAGACGTTCGGCCCATTAGTTTGGCGATTTTATCACCTTTCGTCTCATTTCGTTGTCAATTTAAAAACCTTTCGTGCCATTTAGGTGTCCATTATTTCCTGGCGAGCGATAGCGAGCCTACAATTTTAAGAGGGATTGGCCCTTCGGCCGGGACATTTTTCTACCGAAAAATGTACAAATTTATCTTGAAGGGGGTTCTAGGGGGTGTTTTTCTAAGCATGATGGAGGTCTAGGGGGGAAACTAAAAAAATATATGAAAAAAATAATTAATAGACCAAACAAACGGTCAATCTCCCCTTAAAGTCTTTAGAGTGTATCGTTCTCTATATGAAACACCGCCTCATAATATTGCAACAACGGCACTCCCGTGGTACACAGACCCCACTTTACCGGTCATGTTAGCCCCATAATACTTAGAGATACGGCTCCATAATCCTTTAAGGGAGCCCAACTCGCTTGTTTTCTCTTTCTCTCCCTCTCTCTTTGGCTTGTATCCATGCGGCCCCATTCAGCCTACTGTTTTATGACGTTTACTCCCATCCAGGTGTCAATATCTTACTGGCGAGCGGTAGCGAGCCAGCATATATATATATATATATATTTTTTTTTTGACAGCAAGCTAACTTTGTACATTTTTCGATAGAAAAATTTCTCCGTCGAAGTCGGATTTCTCCATACAATGCTGGATTGCTATCACTCGCCAGGAAGAAATCTACACCTGGATGGGGATAAGCATCTTAAAACAGTTGGCTGAATGGGGCCGAATGGATACAAGCCAGGGAAAGAGAGAAAAGTATAGAAAGATAAAACAAAACGTAAAGCTCTGCCTTACTACCGCCCTAACAACCCATCCGCTATAATGACACCGTATTCGTTTACAATTTGGATAACATTACATGATTGTTAACTCTGTCAACGAAGTTGGACGGTGATTATGTTTTTGCCTCCGTGTGTCTAGTGTAGTGTCTGTAAACAAGATATCTCAAACCGTTATAAACCGCTTGACACGAAACTTGAGGAATTTGAATATGCGCCGAGGAAGAAGTGATTCAATGTAGGACCACATACCTCCGCCAGCGAAGGTGGAAGTATGCGCTCTCCAATTTCTGTTAGTAAATACTCCGTAGAAGGTATATGGTGTTTGATAGCCTTTTTTGGTTTCTATGATTACCCCACTGACTAAGAAACCTATTTTCCTGAGCTTAAAATCACCTGCTTTATTAATTCTAATGAAAGCTAAATTTATAGTCAGTTTTAGGTATAATTGTAATGATTGAATTAATCGAAGATGATCTTGGCTTTTAAAACATCTTGCTATTCTTTATACAATCGATTAATACACAAAATATATACTTAAACTAGGTCATTGTTCTGCTGAAGTAAATAAAATTGAATAGCGTTTGCCAAAAGACAATAATGAAAGCGACATCGTGTATTGGAGGGGATAATAAACCTATACAATAGCCAGAACACACTGTCAAAACGACTGATAATACTCAAGAGGTTAATATCTGTCAGATAACTCTGAAACTCCCAAGAGGTAATTTTTAACAGCCATATTAGGCATGTAGGAAGGGCGCTAACAAAAATAAATCGAACAAAGCCAAGATAACCGAGTGCCTTTATTTAAGGGTGCTTAAATAAACAGAGTAAACATTGAGTTGTGTGTGCTCCACTTTGGTTGCAACTTGCTGTGTTTCTCATAATACCACTGATTTTACACTTCACTAATTAGGCTATGAAGATATTGTTTGTTAAATCAAAATATCCATGGGAACTTCCATGTAACGTGTTGCTTGGCTACGCATATGTATAGAAAGGCAGTGTTGCCGATGTCTGTCAGGTGGGTAACCGAGTTTTGCGTCACCCTGTGTAATAGTAGAATTCTAGTTCTGAGCATTGCAGTAAGTAGTAAGAGAGAAGCTGTAACATAGTCTAACAATACCCAGCGATACAATGTTTACAGTCCATGTATGTCTATATTCACCCCCACATATACATAGTGGAACCATCACAAGTCAACTATATGGTGGCATATGTTAAAAGGAACGTGGTGTGTATGCCCCTGTATGTCAACAATAACATATACTGTACATTTGTAATTACCAAAGATAGAGTAGCTGGTGACTTATGACAAAATGTATGTGGTTCTTATGTCCCTGTATGTCAACCGTAACCTAATCTTTGAACCTTTCCTTGAATTACAAAGCTGTCAAATTGGGTATGTTCAGTAGATCGATACATCAATAAACATAACATTGCATTAATATGATAAACGACATAAATAATGTATCCAAGAATTGCGATACACCATTACATTGTGTTGGTATATAATTATATATAATGAAAATGCCAATTAATTCCCTAATGTAACTGTATTATCATAACAAATATGTATCATCTTCATACCGGTAATCGTATTTTATCATTATTTCCATTATTCTAATGCCTTAGTATTCTTGTAAATGTAATTGTTCTACATAGTCGTACTGTAGAAAAATATGTGTTTGATAACAAGTACACTACTAAAACTTGTGTAATGCTTAAGAATCCACTTAAGAGTTATCTGAAGAGTTTCCATTACTTCGCTATTTGTGTATCATGAATGCTAGCTATTATATGTGGTTGATAAATGGTGACATTCCAATTATAATAACTGTCTGCAGTGATGATAGTCAGAAAATATTATAATGGTATGCAATGTATTATGATGATATGCAGCCAAGCCAAGATGTGTCCGTGACGTATTCCTTAGAGCTTTTGCTGATTATCATGTCTAAGTTATCATGACATATTATAATGAAAATGGTAAGAAGAAAATTATGTTTTCCATTTATTTATGTTTTTCTATGTGAGTGAGGGAGACAAAAGGCATAACTGCCTGCAGTGAGTGCTTCCCCTAGATTTGAAAGAGTGACAGGGCCAAACTCAAGGGACGTTCGAGCTAAAATGCCTGGACACACAGAGTTTGAAGCAATTTAAGTCATAGGAAGAGGTAAAGACTGATTTTGGTAGAAAGTTCCAGAGCTCAGCAGTTGAATAGAAGAAAGTCTGAGAATAGCGTTTCATTTTTGGGTTGGAGAGTTGCACAGAGTAGGGGTGGGATTGTGTTGCAAGGCGGGTACTACATATACCTACGTAGAGGAGGTGGTATACACTGGAAAAGCTCCGAAGAACACTGATTATTGTGGTAGCGATAGTAGCGAGAGAGATGCAACATTGCGGCGAAGAGAGAGAGATTGCAGAGAGTTGGTGAGTGGATGGGAGTTAATGATACGAAAGGCTTTCTTTTCTACTTTGTCTAAGAGTGCGGTGTGAGAGGATCCTCCCCACACATGTGAACAATACTCAATACAAGGACGCACTGTGCCCCTGTACAGATCAAGAAGATGCGCAGGGGTAGGCACCCCTTGAGGCGGTTGAACACACCCAGCTTTTGGGAGGCTGCCTTAGCAAGACTGGTAATATGGTCCTTCCAAGTGAGAGCAGAAGAAAAAGAGACACTAAGGATATTGAGAGAAGATAAAGGATTGATTTTTGTATTGTTGGAGGTTCCAGACGGGTAGTAGGATGGATAAATTGGGTCTTGGAAGCATTAAAAGCAACAATGTTTTCTCTACCCCAATTGGAAATAGTAGCTAGATTAGAAGATATGTGTTTATGGCTTCATTACCTTTGATTTTGAGGGACTGCTGGCTGGGGCATTCAGGAAAACTAATTGAGTAGTGTAAGGTAGAGTCGTCCGCATATAAATGGATGGAACTGGATGTACAGTTGAGAAGATCATTTATGAAAATTAGAAAGAGAATAGGCGATAGGACAGAACCCTGAGGAACACCGGAGTTGATAGGATTAGGAAGTGAGCGATGGCCGTCCACAACCGCAGCTATGGAACGGCCGGAAAAGAAACTAGAGACAAAGGCACAGATGGAAACCGAAAGAAACCGAAAGAGGGTAGTTTGGAAATTACAGATTTGTGCCAGACTCTATCGAAGGCCTTCGATATGTCTAGTGAAACAGAAAATGTCTCACCGAAGTCCCGAAAGTTGGATGACCAAGAGTTAGTAAGATATGAAAGAAGATCACCAGTAGAGCGACCCTTAACCCTTAATTAGCGGCGAGCAACATAAGTCGAGTTAAATAAAGCTGGACTATGTGGCGGCGCTCGACATAGGTCGTGTGGCAATTTCAGCACGTAATGTTGCTGAGAGAGAGAGACAAGTGGTGGCAGGAGAGTAGCGAGCGTATGACTGCTCCAGACCACCGCGGCGAACCTACTGACACGAATCCCACCTCCTCCCTCCCTCTCTCACTTGCTATATACGGAATTGTATGGGGAAAGTGCCTAATTACATGCTTTTTGCACTCGCGTTGCACGGTTATTGCAAGAAAACTAGCCATCATAAAAGGATTGTTATGGTGTCATTCGAAAGCTCTGTTTATGCCCTTTCAGGGATAGGTACTTGGTTTACGTTCTGGGTCTTATTTAGGCATGAAAATGATCACATAAACAGCCCTATTTTGGCTAAAAACACCCTGCTGGGCGGTACATATAAATAAACCGCATAGGCCGCTCGTAAGGTGTTAAGGAAGCCAAACTGGTGATCTGAGAGCAGATTATGTGAAGAGAAATGCTTTAGACATTTGGAAGCAAGAATAGTTTCAAAAACATTTAGAGATACAAGAGATGAGAGCAATTGGACGATAGTTGGAGGGTTGAGAGAGGTCACCCTTCTTTGGGACAGGTTGAATGAGAGCAAACTTCCAGCAAGAAGGGAAGAGACGTTAGAAGAGAGACAGAAACGAAAGAGTTTGCCTAGTCAGGGGGTCAGCACAGAAGCACAGTTTTTTAGTACAACAGGAGGAACACCGTTATGAGTGGATGTTATCTTATTTACAACAATATATATGTTCATGATAGGTCGGGGTATACACCAAACCCTTGAGATACATGTCATATATTCAGTTTGTTGTAATTTTTTGGAAAACTATATCTAAAAAATGAGTGCCACAACATTTGTTTGTGTAACTAAATACATACTAAATACAGCCGTCAGGCTGGCTCAGTTGATAGCGTGCCTGCTTCCCATCTTGCAGGTCTCGCGTTCAATCCCCGCTCAGATTGAAATGTTTTTCTGAGATACAGCTGGCGGTTACCGTCTCCCCATGAGCAAGGGAGATGGGTAATGGTCTCTGGTTGATTAAATTAGTGTCAAGCGCTTCAGAATCCTCGAAGGAGGAGATGCGGGCGCTATATAAGTAACCAGACGATTATTATTATTATTAAATATAATATAATTCAAATAATAAATGCATTTTGTGTCACATATTGAATCTTTGACAATATATTAATATTTTGTGTCGTGCCCCAGCCAGGGTTCGAACCCAGGCCAGTAGTGCAGTACTCCAGCACCTAAACCACTAGACCACCGAGGAGCTTAAAGGTAGTGGCTTCATTTGGAATTATATCCCATCCACCACCACCAGCTCCGACTCGTGATCACGTAGCTAGATACCATACACACAAACACCTCACACACAAACACTAGTAACTAAGTACTAGAGAAGGATACAAGTAATCTGGGGCACATTGAAGGCCTCACTGATAAACAAGTAGAGACCTAATAAATTAATATTTTGTGTCATGCCCCAGCCAGGGTTCGAACCCAGGCCAGTAGTGCAGCACTCCATATCATAATGTATATCATAAGAACGTAGGGTGTGTTAACACAGAGGCTGCAACCAGACATATTGACGCATAATGTCTGTATTGAAGCTAAATGTAATTGAATTGACACAATTGTACCTGTATTATCTCGATATTCACCTTAGATACGCTCTTTATAATAACATACCTTGCTTAGTTGTGTGTTTTCTTCTCATTTTGTATTTTTTTTTTTTTTAGATTGGATGTTCAATCTATACCAAAAAAAAACAAAAAAAAACATGCAAAATAAAATAAAAGACAATACATACACAAATAAACAAGGTATTTTTTTTTAAACGACATTAACCGAATGGTACATATACAAAAAATACAGGTGCAATTGTGTCAATTCAATTACATTTAATTTCAAGACAGACATTTTGCGCAATATTATGTCTGGTTGTGACCTTGGTGTGAACACACCCTATGAATATACAGATGAAATTAAAATCTACAGAAGGCCTATTTACCTATACGATGCAGATCCCTTCTTCCCTACATTCCCATTGGTTCTTTCTCTACACTAACAGCATCTCCCACTGTAACCTATATCCCCTACATTTCATTTTACGAGTTTACGTTCTTGGTAATAAGTCAACAATACATTCACTGTCACTGATGTTGCTTATATAAAAACGTTTCAATTATAGACACAATATCTGTTTATTCATTATAGTACTTACCTTGTTGTGGGTGGGGACAAGCTTTGAGCACGACTGTACTAAGCTCAACTGTGTCCAACTGTACAGGGATTTACCAGGAGCTTATACTTTCTATGTTTCTGTCAGGAATCAAGCCAAATCTGTTCTGCAACTCGCCAAGACCTTTTTCATTATTAATACATATTTTGAACTTTCCAAATATACCTCTTCCCAAGATTTCTGGCATCTAGCGAATAACCTCTCCAAAAACCTTACTTTCCTCTTTTCCACTCTGACAGCTCACCTTCACGTCTTTCTCTGACAAAGCTAAACTCTTCACTAAAAACTCCACCTTGGATGATCCCGGTGTTATTACTCCCTCTCTAAGCCCCTCTCTCGTACTTATGCCTATTATCATAATCTGTTCTAAGGATGTACCCTCTGCCCTCTCTCGGCTATGAAGGCTTATGGACCGGATGGTGTTCCTCCTGTTGTACTCAAAAACTGTTCTTCTGTAATTCGTCCCTGTCTTTCATCTAACATCTTTCTTTCTTGTTGGAAGGTTGCTCTCATTCATAATGTCCTAAAGAAGGGTGGTCGCTCTCAACCCTCTAACTATCGTCTCAGTTGCCTGCATCTGCAGTGCAGAAACTATCCTTATTTCCCATAATGTACTTTCAGATTGCCAGTATTTGTTTACTTCTATATTCCAACTACGCCCTCTCGGGCATAGGCTGAGAACCTGTATATTCATCCGTACATTCAATAGTGAAGCCAATGAGCTATCGTTCCAGTCTAAGGAATGAGACATGTGAAGCACTTTGAATGCAACCAGCCCCCGCTATCTTCCCTTCACAAGATGCACAGGGCCCAGTTGCCCACCCATGGCTCGAATTAGCAGCCCCATCTCTGGAGCTGCATTGCCCTAGTGCTTCACTGTCTCAACCCCTAGACTCGGACCCTCACTCTCAGAACGCCACATATTGAGCAAATGAACTCACTAGGCATTGCCCCCCTGTAGGATATTTTGAATAAGGGAATATCCATACAGTGCTATTTAATCAGGGAACAATAAGGGTATTCTTATGGGTTTTGTGGTAATGCACTGATACTGAATGCATCATTAGTTCCACTAATTTCTTCTTATCTTCATAACAGAAAAATATGTGTAATGGTAGATGGCCTTTATTCTCAATTTCACGCAATAAATGCTGGTGTTCCCCAGGGATCAGTTTTGGCCCCAATTCTGTTCCTCATTCATATCAATGATCTCATATCTACCACTCATAATCCAATACATTCCTACGCAGATGACTCAACACTCCACAGTTCCTTCACATTTACCAATTCTTTCACCCAACCCGATCTTATAAATTCAAAAATAAACACTGCAATTTCTCTGAACCAGGACCTTTCTAGAATTAATGGATGGGGACAAAAGAATCTAGTTTCCTTTAATGCACAGAAAACCAAGTACATTCAATTTTCTAACCGACAGAATCTCACTGACTCCCATATATTTTTTAATGATGTAAATATTCCCACTTCCCCTAGTATTGACATTCTCGGTGTAACATTAACTACTAACTTGAGCTGGACACATTATGTTAGAAGCATTGCTAAGAATGCCTCTAAAAAACTGGGACTCTTGTACAGAGTTCGAGAATTCTTCACTGACGAGCAGTTGGCCGTGATATATAAAAGTCATGTGCGTTCTCAGATGGATTACTGTTCACCTCTGTGGGGTGGAAGTGGAGTGGTTGCATTGAGGCAGTTGGACAAAATTCAAATAAAGCTATTAGATTAATCAATAACCCTGCAATCACACAGGACCTTCCTACATTATCCATACGAAGAAACGTTGCATCCCTTGCATTATTCTACAGATATTTTCACAGCAATTGTTCCGAGGAACTTGCTTCAATTGTGCCGCCTCTCCACATCTTTCCCCGTAGAACTAGGGCAGCTGAGAGCGCCCATGAATTTACACTTTCTCCTCCACAATGCAGAACTTCTGCTTATCAGAATTCATTTATCCCCAGAGCTACTACTCTTTGGAATTCAATTCCCTCGAATTGCTTTCCACAAATTTACAATCTACAAATGTTTAAATCCAGTTGTTACAAACATTTTATGAATGGAGGATGCCTTTAGGCACATGGACCTTTTTATTTTATCTGTGTTTTTCCTTCCTCCGTTCATTATCTCTTTAAAAAAAAAAAAAATCCCCTTCCTTAACCCGTGGAGCCCCGGCTAGTTTTGTAATGTTTGCGCACCAGAACCCGGCCGGTTTTCAAAAAATTGTTTTATTCCAGAAACAATAGCGAATGGGTTAGGAATGAAGGAAAAACCACGAAAAACTGCTCAAAAAGCTTAAAAATGGTCCTACAGAGCCCCCGAAAATGGGTTTTACAAGAGTAAAAAATTGAAGGCAATTATCCCCAAAAAACAGGTTATTGAGCGCTCGCGCGCACGCACGTGGACTTTGAGAGTTTTCAACCATCGGCACGGTTGCGTGGGATACGTACACAGTTCCCATACAAATCTGAGCCCTCTTGAGTGGCTACACCTGAGGTTACGGTCGGCGCAATTAGGGTGACGCGTCAGGCGCGTCTCTGGGGCTGTGCGTTACATACATCACCGACGCGTCAGACGCGTCGCTGGGGCTGTACGGGTTAAGGGCCATTCTACAGATGATCTTTTTTCTTATTTTATAATTCTTCGTCATCCTCCTTTTGGAACTTCGCTAAGACCTTCTCTATTGCGCTAGACATATCGAAGGACTTCGATAGAGTGTGGCCCAAATTTGTAATTTCTAAACTACATTCCTTTAGTTCCTATCCCTCCATATGTGTCTTTATCAATAATTTAATTTCAGGCTGTTCAATAGCTGTAGTTGTGGACGGGTAATGCTCACTTCTTGAACCTATCTACTCTGGTTTTCCTCTGGGTTCTGTCCTGTCTCCAGTTTTCTTTCTAATATTCATTAATGATTTTCTTAATTGTACCTCTAGTCCTATCCATTCATATGCTTATGATTCTACCGTACACTATAGTAACTAGTTTTCCACAATATCCCAGCATGAAATCATTCGAAACCTCACTTGATAAGGCCATGGCACGTCTATCTATCAACTATCTCCGATTGGCCAGCCGTCCGGGTGGCTCAGTTGATAGCATCACTGATTCCCATCTTGCAGTTTCGCATTCAATCCCCGCTCAGATTGAGAAAACAATTCTGGGGTATAGCCGACGGTTACCGTCTCCCCCATGAGCAAGGGGGATGGGTAATGGTCTCTGGTTGGTCAAAGAAGGATCAAATGCTTGTGAATCCAAGAAAGAGGAGGTACGGGCGGTATATATGTAAGCAGACGATCATTATTATTTATTACTGTCCTTGCTTTCTTGGAAAGATCATATTACTACTCTTGCTAAAACAGCTTCCCAGAAGTTAAGTGTGCTCAACCATCTCCGTGGGTTCCTCACCCCCGCACAGCGTCTTGCTCTGTATAGGGGCACAATGCGCCCAGGTATCAAGTATTGTTCGAATATGTGGGGAGATTCCACCCATACAGCACTTCTCGAAAAGGTAAGAGTTAAAAGCATTTCAACTAATCAACTCTCTTCCTCTTACTAATTCCAGACAGTCTCTATCTACACGCCGCAGTGTTGCATCTCTATCACTCTCCTACCGCTATTACAATAATCAGTTGTTCTTCATAGTTTTTTCAGTGTATACTTCCTCCCTTTTGGATAGTAGGGGGCAGCTGCCCTTCAACACACTCCTGCCCATATTCTGCCCAACGCTCAAACCTTAAAGTGAACCGTTTATCACTTTTTCTTTTACTCAACAAGTAAGCATTGGAGCTCTCTCCCTCAATCTGATTTTCCCCCATCCTATGACTTAAACTGGTGCAAGTTTTTGTGTCCAGACATTTTGGCTATAACTTACCTTGAATTTGGCTCTTTCAGTCTTTCAACGTTTGGCGAGACACTTGTACAGCCAGTTTTACCTTTTGTCTCGCATAGAAAGAAACTAATGTGATTGTGTTATGTGACCATAAACACGGAGATATATGTGTGTGATTGATTTGTATAGCATACTATGTCAATTTTGTTTCATGATAGTCATTTTCAGAGCTTCCGTGACCGTGTTTAGGATACCAAAGTTTCTCAGTGAATTTAACAAGGGCAACTGATACTAAAAAAAATAAGCCCCCATACACCTCACCAAAATGACGGGAAAGTTGTTATTTTAGATGTTTTTCAAAATGGCCGCCGCCGTCATCTTAAAAAATTGATAAAGTTCTATTTCTTGAAGTGAATGGCCAAAAATGAAAATTTTGGTGTCTATTCCCACTAATTTTGGTGTCAGAAGATCAATGGCATGGCACAATTAAAAAATAATTAATAAATAATTACCAAATAATTAAGTAAATAAGAAAATAATTAAGAAAATCAATGGGATGGCATAATTCATGATTTAGAGTCCCATTAACCTCAACATCTAAGACAAATATGATGTTGTTAAATCCACTGAGAAACTTTGGTATCCTAAATTAATAAAACATGAGACCTACTGCATTAAGATGCACTATCACTGCAGGACAAATATGATGCACAACTGTCAGAATCACTTCCGCTGTCATCATCGCTGCTCTCCATTTGTGGATGACTTGGAGATTTTAGAAGATCCAGGAATGATGGAAGTGCAGGTTGGGTATAGCGTACTGGGAGGCATAAGCCATTTACAAGGTGCCATCCATGGCCAATTGGTGATGGATGATTCTGAAGCTGGAAATTCTTCTGCAGATATGTGAGGTAATTGGTGCGCTCTAAGTGTGGTCGTAGACTGTCAGAATCAGGTACCAGTCTGATGATTTTCTTTTTCTTGAGTACTGACCACTTTTCTGCTCTCACCTCTGCTAGGGTATTGTGTTTGGTGTCACAATAGATGTACCGGATAACAAATTTCTGTAAGTCATTGATGATTTCCTGTGTGACTGGGATGATTGTGCCACAACTTTTAAGGAGGTTGCGAGCTTCTGATGATTTTTCTACACGGTCAACACTAGTTTTCTTGCCTATTCCATAAAAGCCGGAGTTATGGTCGCATCCGGTAAGAACATAAAGTGGGATCAAAGACTCCGCCATTGCCTCACTACACAAACACCGAGCATTTATCAGCTGAGATTTGCGTTTCAAGCACAAGAGTCCTGATATTTGCCGAGCCACATAGGCTGCCTGAACGTAGTTATCAGTATCTTCAGTGTCTATGAAAACTGCTTATGTATACCCTTCTGACCGCAGCTTACCATAAAGAGTGAACAGAGCTGTGTCTGCTTCTGCATGGACGTATGTGAGATTCTGCAAAACTTCATCTGTGGTGAGATTCCTTGCTGGTTTGCCAACAACACAGTGTATGAGCTGAATAGTGGTTGTAGATGCCTTTCTTTTGAAAGCAGCGTTGATAAATGCTTGAAGGCGAACTATATTCTCTGGCTTACCAAGAAGAGCATGAAAGTCTCTATTAGAAGGAAATTTGTCCTCTGACTTCATAAACACATTGCAAATGGACTGATTTTTTTTGACGGTGTTGTCGTTCACTATCTTTGATGGAGAAGTCTTGCTCGTACGAGTCATTAACCAAGATAACACATTCTGCATTCGAATGTCTATTCAGGACAAAGTTCACAAGTTTCTCACCATAGTCTCCCCACGTTAACTTGGTTCCATCTGCTTTTTCTCTGTCTTCAGTAGTAGGCGTTGTTAGACGCCAGATTAGTCCCATGTCTACTATTGATGTGTAAATATCAGGGTACGGTATGGATGTCATTGTCAGTTTTTCCTGTAGCTTACTCTTCTGCGTTTTGCGCATAGTACCATTTGCATTGAAAATTGAAAGGCACTCATCTGTTACTCGATGCTGCATTAAGTCTTCCATCTTTAAGCCGTCACTTGCTTCAACAAGTTTGATGACCGAGGTAAATGCCTTACTCTCCATTTCTTCAGTTGTCTGTTTCAGGTTTTCACTTGCTGTCTTCTCGATTTCTTGAGTTGCAAAATTGCCTCTTTTACTACGTGGTATTCGAGCATTGAGGGACTTTGTTTTGGAATAGACTCTTTCATTTACAAATTCCTCCACTTTTCTTTCTCCATCGGCCTTTGCAGACTTCAGATCAGCAAAGAGAGCTGGAGAGGCTTGAATTCCAGATTGTAGGGATCTTAGTGTCAGATCTGATTGGTCAAATGGATCACAATGGAACTCGGTGAGACATGCACTGATATCCTGCACAGATTGTTCATCTATCTTCATCTTACTTGGGGCACAATCTGCATGCTTTCTTGAACCTCGTCTCTTGTGATTTGCGTGACGATGAACACAGCCTCTTATCCGGTTGACGTTGTTAACATTCCGCGTGTTAGACAGGAGTTGCTTCTCATTCTTTAGAATAGCCAACCATCCACACTTAAGCTTGGATCCTTTATTCATCATTGACTCTATCCATATGTCAAGGGCAACACATGAGTAGGGTTTACCGGTCATTGACTGTGCAAACATGCCACTCTCCATGAATTGTGCTTGGATATGGGGAAGACTTTCTAGGACTGCTATGAAATCTGGAAGATGGCGCCCATATCTATCGTTGTCATAAATATGCCTCCAAGGAAGCATAAACTTCAGTGAAGACTTGAACTCGATCCAGTTTCTTGTCCTTATAGCATGTATATTTTGAGTCAGTATCTCTACCATCTCCAAGAATGAAATCCAGAATTCTGCTAGTGGAGCACCATCTAAGTTCTGGAATAGGGAGTCAACGAGCCCCTTGAGATCGGCATTGCTCTCTAACTCAGCATGTGCATCATTAAGTTCTTGTTGGTCTACTGAACTGCGTAACTTATTGAGAGATGCCTGGATCTCTTCACACAGAGTGGCACCTTCAAAACGTTTGTCTAGTGCATGTTGGAGTAAAGCCTCGTAGAAGAGTCGAAGGCAACGCACACCGCGGTTGAAGTGTTTTCCATGCAGAGCTTGATCCACGGATCCATCTGCAACGACGCCTGCAGCCACCAGTACATCTGAAATGCCTGAAACTTTGAACCTTTTGTAGATTGCATTGATGAAAGACATCTGGATATGAAATGGCCCCATGAATGTCAATATGTCAGCAAATATCTCTGGATTCTCACTTTTCAATTCTAGCAATAATGCGTAGACAGGATGATCACCGACGATAATGGCAAATGGCATCTTCTTGTCATCAATTGCCTTTGCAAGCTTGCGCAGGGCATCATACAGAATGGTCTTGCTTGGTGGATCAGGATAAGTCATATGATAAATCGCTTGACTTTTCTGGGTCTCTGGTGATAGCGTGGCCTGGAAGCCAGAAAACGCTGGTACAGTCTGGTCTTCTGGCTTTGGTCTTGTTCCGTCTGCCTTAGCTCGGGCCATTGCATGGATGACACCTCTCATTCTTTGAGGAACTGTGTCCAGATATTGTTCATCCGTTATCCTTGGTCTGATGGGTGGTTCACCACGCTTGACTGTTTTGTATGGTTCAATTCTTTGCATCTTTGAATTAATGGATGGGGACAAAAGAATCTAGTTTCCTTTAATGCACAGAAAACCAAGTACATTCAATTTTCTAACCGACAGAATCTCACTGACTCCCATATATTTTTTAATGATGTAAATATTCCCACTTCCCCTAGTATTGACATTCTCGGTGTAACATTAACTACTAACTTGAGCTGGACACATTATGTTAGAAGCATTGCTAAGAATGCCTCTAAAAAACTGGGACTCCTGTACAGAGTTCAAGAATTCTTCACTGACGAGCAGTTGGCCGTGATATATAAAAGTCATGTGCGTTTTCAGATGGATTACTGTTCACCTCTGTGGGGTGGAAGTGGAGTGGTTGCATTGAGGCAGTTGGACAAAATTCAAAATAAAGCTATTAGATTAATCAATAACCCTGCAATCACACAGGACCTTCCTACATTATCCATACGAAGAAACGTTGCATCCCTTGCATTATTCTACAGATATTTTCACAGCAATTGTTCCGAGGAACTTGCTTCAATTGTGCCGCCTCTCCACATCTTTCCCCGTAGAACTAGGGCAGCTTAGAGCGCCCATGAATTTACACTTTCTCCTCCACAATGCACAACTTCTGCTTATCAGAATTAATTTATCCCCAGAGCTACTACTCTTTGGAATTCACTTCCCTCGAATTGCTTTCCACAAACTTACAATCTACAAATGTTTAAATTCAGTTGTTACAAACATTTTATGAATGGAGGATGCCTTTAGGCACATGGACCTTTTTGTTTTATCTGTGTTTTTCTTTCCTCCGTTCATTGTCTCTTAAAAAAAAAAAAAAAAAAAAAAAAATCTGGCTCCCAAGTTCTTTGAGGCTATCAGAGAGGTACGAAGGCAAGGTGCTATTTGCAACTGGTCTATCATCATCTAGGGTAGGTAGATTTAGCTTAGGTAGGTCTGGCTGAACAAACATGACATTTGTACGATGTGATTGGCCACTTCCAGTCAAAGTGTCACTTTTGAAGTCATCGTTGTCGACTATACATATTGTCGGTGTTCCTTCAGAAAGTTCAAAAGGACACTCAGTTGAATGCTTCAGGTCAGTAACTGCCCAGAAATCTCTAAGCAAAAGCACATCATTGTAACTGATTCCCAGGCCATCCTTATGTAATATGTCTACCATTTCTCTGCTCTTTGTCATACCATGTAGCAGTACACCGAGGTTTGTCTCAAATGCAGTACGTCTTCCAGTGATGTAGCTGGTCAAAATAGATGCAATTGATCTGACTTGGGGCTTGTCATCGACTTCAGACTTTGTGGGGTGCTTTAACCAAGTGATGAGCTTCAATAGGAGATCATGCAGGTCTTCATATTCTTCTAGCTCATGTATGTATGGAGGCCAAGGAACAGTTTTTGTTTTGATGATCTGATCTCTGAGTCGCCCAGCTACATTCTTCACCAGCTGATCGTCACTTACACCTAGAGAGGATATTGCAGCCTCAAGATATGAACCTGCAGCTCTTGCATCATATACCAGTTCACTCACATTCTTCTGACCTCGTTCATGAAATGCTATGTCATCTCCAAATTCCTTGATCAGAATTTCCTTCACGAAACTGGACTTTGCTGTGGAATAGTAACCATAATTTGAAGTAATGCCTTTGTAATCCTTTACAAGACCTTGCAGTGTACGGATTTCATGATCTTCAAAGATAACTTGACGGACATGATGAAAGAAGATATTTTGGGCCTCTCGAAGATTAACATGTTGTAGATGCTCTGTTTTTTCATCAGGAAAAGACTCCTTCAGAGGGTTGCTGACATAATTGCGCCAACATTCACGATGATAACGAATTTCCAATCCAAACGCCGTTCGACTGTCTGGGATAGATGCAAGTAGGGTATTCAATCTTTCTCTTATAGGCTCATCTGACAGACAAACTGTATGCAACTTGAACCGGTTCCATGCGTCTACTGTTGACAGCAGCAAAAGTTTGGACTTGCCAGGATTACTGTTTTTTTGTGGTCCTTTCATACACCACACACAGAGATTCTTATCATGAACCACTCCAGTACTAGAACGAAGCTTTTTAGGCACATTTCCTGGGAGTTGTTGACTTGAAGTTGATGCTTGAACTTCTTCCTGTTCAGATTTCCGTTTACGATTCTGTGCTTGCTGAATATAGCGATTACTACTGATCTGGGTGTAACATTTACTATGCATGTACAGGCCTTTAGGCCCCTTGTCCCACTCCACTGCTGCATAGGCATGCTGAAATTTATCAAGTTCCTTCCACCGAAAACACTTGCTCCTTAGATTCTCCCACTTTGTATCAGATGTCTTGTCCGTACTATCATCAGCTATACAGGGATGTTGACATAATATGCATTTTAATCCAGGTCCTGGGTCAGGCACATCACTAACTCCTCTACGTTCCATGCTTATGATTCTTCACGCCAAATTCGATGCAACAAACCTGAAAAAGAAGGAATTGATCAGTCAACATTCTTGGTTTACATTTTAAATTATATCTTATATTATTTGAGTAACTTTCAGAGGATCCGTGACCGTGTTTAGGATACCAAAGTTTCTCAGTGGATTTAACAACATCATATTTGTCTTAGATGTTGAGGTTAATGGGACCCTAAATCATGAATTATGCCATCCCATTGATTTTCTTAATTATTTTCTTATTTTCTTAATTATTTGGTAATTAGTTATTAATTATTTTTTAATTATGCCATCCCATTGGTTTTCTGACACCAAAATTAGTGGGAATAGACACCAAAATTGTCATTTTTGGCCATTCACTTCAAGAAATAAACTTTATCAATTTTTTAAGATGACGGCGGTGGCCATTTTGAAAAACGTCTAAAATAACAACTTTCCCGTCATTTTGGTGAGGTGTATGGGGGCTTATTTTGTTTAGCATCAGTTGCCCTTGTTAAATTCACTGAGAAACTTTGGTATCCTAAACACGGTCACACGGAAGCTCTGAAAATGACTCTACTAATATGTTATGTGTATGATTATTATACCTATTTAAATATGATGACGCCTTGCAGAGATAATTTGTTTAGCAATAAAATATTTGATTCTGAATAGCAAGGGACTTAATTAATTAATACAACTATATATTACATGTGTCCTTAAACTCGAAGTTATATTTAAAGCTGCATGAAAACTTGTAGTGAATATATATATATATATATATATATATATATATATATATATATATATATATATATATATATTATAGAGTTCAATTCCTACAATGAACATACACAATTCCACTATTTTAGTAATCATACTAAAAAGGTAATTTCTAGTTCTATGACAGAAAACCCGTAACATTTGGCACACTCAACCTGTCTTAAGTAATGCAGGCAAACTTAAAACACAAGAGTCCGTTTTTCGTCAACATTCAATGAATCCCAACCCTTTCAGTATACTGACGACTTTGTTTGTTATATGGCTATCATTAAACGTTTGTGTTCAATCAAGGGGGCATTTGTTGGTGTCAAAAAATGTATTGATATAAGTCTAGTGTGTACCCCATTTGTATGTTTAAATTTCCTCTACAGTCTACACCTTGGTAAAGTGATCTTAATATAGCTAGAGACAAACCCAGCCCTAGTATGGAAGCGGGCAATCAATGCACAGAAAATACAACATAATTCAGAATAACTATAACTTGATCACCCTCGAATATAAGTTAACTCATATATATTCGTTTGGTGAATAATCTTTTATTTTGGTTCGTCTTAATAACTTTCCACTTAATAATTTGTATTAATGCATGTTTATAACTTCAAAATGTGTTTAACGTTTCCGTATACCATGCCTCCTGTGATCAGTCCACTGTAAATCACAAAACTAACATTCTAACAGATACGATGGGCGAATCCGCACACACGTACCTTGTGTTTGAGGCATGTAATACGTGATTTAAAATGTCGCACAGATCCTTGTTCATCTGACTCAAACACTTTTATTTGCTGAATGACCTCATATTTAGCCATCAATCAATCGAATTAGACCCCCTCCCCCCAAAAAAAAAGCAATGAGGACATTTGCTCGTGTGAGATTCCCCTTATTCACACAACTTCATTTATTTCGTATATGTTTATTAACCAATGTTTGAATTACATGCGGAAATTAACACATTGCATAGAAATGTATTCATGAATCCCCTATACTCAAAGTAGACACTCATGATTGTGTAAGGTTTATTTCCCAAGACGGGTTGCCGACCAAGGCTGACGAGACCCATCCGCGGATTTGTATAAAGCTATCTTCCCTAGATGGGTTACCAACCAAGGCTGACTAGTCTCATCTACCCGAAAAAACAAATAATTAAACGTCGAGTTGCAAGGCACACATAGCTGCACTCAATAGATCTCTCTGGGCAACCCCTACTATTCCAATCGTTTTGTCTTATGCATAAATGCGTGGTCTTCTTGGACGTATCCTTAAATACGTTTTTATAATAATAATTATTTAGATGTTGTAGATGTAATGCTGAGTCGCGACTTTCAAGCGTGACTATACACTTATACACTTACACTTCCCCATTGTGAGCCCATAAAGACCATAAACCAAGCTACGAATTGACAATATTTGGATCAACATTTAATTAGATTAACCCTTTCACGCTTTTATGACGCAGAGGTTGCCAGATTATCAATAAGAAATAGAGTTCTCTCACTCTTACTTATAATTACCTCTCCAACATTAGTTTTCTGTCCACAGCTAACTCAAAGACAACTGCAGAGGTTGAAGTAACTAAACAAAAGGTTTCTAAATACCCCTGATGGTAACAAAGGCGTAACGGCGGGTGCCCAACCCCGAAAGGGGTTGAAATAGGGGAGCTATCCCCCCGCCAAAGGCGGCTTTCTAGGGCCTTTCCTAGCTGATGCTGAGAGGATTGGGTTCTAGTCATGTGGTGATGGGCTGGTCTATCAGAGTGAGAACTGAGCTATCTCTGCCATACCCATAGCTTACTCTGACTGTTCCTTTAACTTATATATTTTCTAGATCTCAAGTGACGGCATCTCTTCCGTGGATTGACCTCCCAATCTACCAAGATTGGAAGCCAAAGCGTCACATTTTTCCCTTGCCCCTCAACTTTCTCTTCATAATTACGGAGGGGCACAGGGCCCTGGGTGGGGCTTTGATGTCCCGGGCGTTTCCGCACCCTCCTCAGCTCCCCGCCATGGAGTGGCTTCGGTCACCCAGTCTTTATTGTGGTCGGCAGGGAGGGTTCTGTGGGGGCGCTTGGTTATGGCCTTGGAATTGCTCGGGGCCTTGGGGCTGTTCGGCCAGGCAGCTTGGGGAACAACAACAACAACAACAACAAAGGCTTTAAAGTATACCCAACCCAATAGACTCAAAATCGCGTCATATGCGTGAAAGGGTTAATCGACAAATCTGGGATAATGATTATTCAAATACATTATATCCAACGTTAGTCGTTTACGGTTATCTTATTAAATCTGAAGCATAAGTAAACTTACCCCCTCTCTAGTGTTTGCAAGTGTTTAATGAAAAAACGAAGTCGTAACATTTCAAAAGTATAATCATGACAGCATATTACTATATGTCTGTATTGTTCATCAAGGACCGTACGTTCATAAGGATAAGTCTTAATGACCAAAGGACAATTAGTGGCTGGTCATTATCTTCGATAGGCTGAACATAATCAATATGATGCCGTCTTATTTACTGAATCCCAAACAGGAAACATTAGAATTCACGGATGTGATAAACACCAATTTGATGTTGTCGTAAAGAAAAGATAATTAGCTTCTGTTAATACTGACGACACTTACATTACATCACATTTACATCTGAATACTAGATATAATTTGTATGCTTCATCATATAACCTGTCTATCTCTCTCCAAACAGATAAGCGTATGCACATCACTATTCAAAATAATTTACACAACGTAATGCATACAGTATGTATCTAGTCATAGCTTAACAATATTATCTTAAAACTACTATGCCTTCATAGAAAAATATCATGTACCGGTAATGGAAAGGAATCACTGGACGTGACCTATGGATAAATATAGATTAGCATGGAGTTACATTGAGTTGCATTCATACACAAACCATACATACTTTGCAAGACATTCCAACAGTACACTAGTATTCATTAAGCACTCCTTCACATAATAGACACCGATTAAGTTAAGGCTAAAGCGACCCTCTCCTGTGAACAGGAACAAGCTAGATAATCGAATTAGTTTTCTCGGCATATGATGGCAGAACATTCGAGGTCGCCCTCTCGGGGACTAAGGCGTCTGGCACTAGATGGATAGATACACAGTATATTTGTCACTTAGTCGAAGACAAGGACAGTAAAACAAAGGAGTACAAAAGACATCAAGCAACAACAGGTCTAGTGACTGGTCTAGGCTGCATGTCCTCCAAAACACTAAGGATCAAGTGTCCAAACAGTGATTTAGAGTGGGTAAGGGACAATTGGAAAGGGAACTATTGCCCTGGAACTAATGCCTGTGGCAGGATTAGGAAGTTAGTAGGGGACAGATGGGTTAGTAACATAACACAGTAATTAAGTGATCTTTCGCATATCTGGGAAAAAAGACAGTAATGTCTTAGTAACATACTGTATATTATACGCAATAATCCTTGATGAATCTGATGGGGGAATAAACTAAAATAATTAATTTACAAACCCATTCAGTTGCAGGTTTGATGCAAGATATTTGTGCTGAAGTCTATAACGTCTCGGGGAAGCCCATTCCACAAGTTGACAACTCGATTAACGAAGAAATTCTTAGACTCGTGTGAGTTAAAAGATTTACCAATAATTTTGCAACCGTTTCCCCGCGTGTAATTAGATTGGTCGATAGTGAAGTACTTACTACGGTTCATAGTGTCGATGACTTTGATAATTTTAAACACTTGAATTATGTCGCCTCTTAACCTGCGCTGGGTTAAAGAAAATATATTTAATTCTCTAAGACGCTCCTCGTATGGTTTTTCGTTTAGGCTAGGTATAATTTTGGTAACTCTACGTTGAACTCGTTCTAGCTTGCCTATATCTTTTTGGTAATAAGGGCACCAGGATTGAATGCAGTATTCCAAATGAGGGCGGACTAAGGAATTATAAAGAGTTAGGATAACCTCTTTAGATTTATGCTCAAATGACCTGCCTATAAAGCCAATTATTTTGTTTGCCTTCTTAACAACTTCTGAACATTGTTGACTCGGTTTTAGGTTACTTGATATTGTTACTCCCAGATCGGTTTCTCTGTCTACACTTTTAAGCTGAGTGCCATTCATCGAATAGTTTGCTTTCTCATTTCGGTATCCGATGTGCAGTACTTTACATTTATCCGCATTGAAACTCATTTGCCATATTTGGGCACAACATGACAACTTATCTAGATTGTGTTGCATATCGTCCACTTTTTCTTTTGAGAGTACGCTATTTGCAATTTTTGTATCGTCAGCAAACTTTGAGATTGTACAGGTGAGACCCTCATCTATGTCATTGATGAAAATTAGAAAGATAATTAGTCTTAGTGCCGATCCCTGTGGTACCCCGCTACTTACATTGGTCCATTTAGATGCCTTACCGTTTATGACTACTCTTTGTTTTCTGTCGCTGAGCCAATTTTCTATCCATTTCAACACACCGTCTTGTATTCCATGCACTTTTAGTTTAATCAGTAAACGTTTGTGGGGAACTTTGTCAAAGGCCTTTTGAAAATCAAGGTATATAATATCTACAGCTTTACTCTCATCATAGAGGTTGAGGATATCGTGGAAGAAGTCTAAGAGGTGTGTTAAGCAGGAACGTTTGTTACGAAAGCCGTGTTGAGTATCTATAAGTATGTCATTTTCCTCTTAGTTATTTACGAGTCTGTCTCTTATGAGTGTTTTTAACATGAAATGTATTATCCTATAACCGAAACTAGTACTATAGTACAGACATTATAAATCAATAGTAAGTATAGAGAATTTCCCTACAATATCTGCAAAATAAATTGGGCAACACATCAAAATAGTTTTTGTTCTTCACTATTGGAAAGCTGAGTATACATTGTTCTTTTCCAACAAAATATATATGGAGAAGAAGATCGCTTCTGGGTTAATCGCAGTGTTCCAAATCAACTCCTTCCCTCATCACCCAACTGGTAACCTAGCTTAATGCAACATTGTTTGTCGTATCCTATCCTAGCCCTCACTAAGCGTCTCTATTTTAATCTAACCTAATCTAAACCAAAGCAACTTAGTTCAACTTCTCCTCCCCAAACCAAACTGAATTTAGTCTAACCTAAATTATTGTAGTGTATGCATAGTCTAACGGACTCTTACCTAATCTATGTAATCCTAGCCATAACGAATTGAAACTAACCGAACCTAACTCATACACAATCAGCATAATATAATTGTTCCTAAATTAATTTGATAATAGTGCTGAAATGACTGACCCTTATACAGGTCAGTGTGCTACCGTGTCAGTGTTGCATTACATAGTGTTACCAAGTTATGCGAGTCCATTAGTGCGGGCTGGCAATAAACTAGGTGAAGGGAGGGAGGGAGGTTGTTGTGACCCCTCTTGCCATTTGTCACACAACCACCCTCACTTCACCAATTTCCCCGCCCCCTCCCCCCCACCACCACCTCTCTTCCTGCATTTTCTTGGCATAAGAACTTTTAAAACAAATCTGCAGATTTAAATTACAACTGATAGTAAGTGCTTTGAGCCTGTGTGCTGCGGCGTTTCGACCAACTCTCTACACGTGTTTTTATACAGTAGATTTAAGTGTATATTTCGGTAACATACTGTATATCATGTATGTCAGGGACAATACGATTATATATTGTTTATATGTTTGTATTTATAATGATGAAAATATAAGTATTTTACCAAGCCGGGATAGAACGGAACAACCACAGCTATAGTGGGTAACATTTGGAGTGGCATAGTAGTCTAGTTCCTAATTCTGAGTTACGAAGTTCGACTCTTGGCTGACTAAAGCAACATTTAAAAGTATAAACGTCTTCACAAGTAGCTGCTACAGCATTATGTGTTATTCCTGAGGCCGTGAACATTAGGTGTGAAAAAAAACCCTGACAGAAGTATGTGGTTAAGTGGATAGTTCACACATTCGGTTTAAGGGTGTGTACATCACTTGTCATTGCAGTTAATTACATACAAGTTACTGTAATTTGTGTGAGTCAACCATTGAAATAAACACATTTTGATTGGTTTACATTTGTTTTGATATATGGCGAATCCTAAATCTCATGTGTTGGACTTCTAAATCCTTCTGTTTGTAGTATTTACTGAAGAGTGAGTTTGATTTAAAATGCCGAAATGAAGTAGATCGTCTATTATGGTAACATCAATAGTAGTATACGTAGCCATATCACTTCGAATTACTTGTTCATATTTGTAAAATGTAACCAATCAATAGGAGTAAAAAGCATCGAGCAATTATTGAAGGAGTGTAGGTAATCAAACAGGCGGGACGCAGTGCTCTTATAATGTAGTAGTGGTTAAAAATACAACATTGAACGTATGTAAATGTGAATGAACGAAACACACAGTAAGATAACGAGGAAATTAAATGCCACTACCGCCAAGCAGTTTTCCCGCGTATACCCCCACACCCCTGAGAAAGGAAGCCATCTAATGATGCACACACCACCTTGAGCCACATACAAGATTTTGTAAACATTGGAATGGAAACTTTTATTCCTCATCGAAAGTAGAGTAAAAAATCTAATTCACCTAAATGGTTTGACCATAATTGTGCTAGAGTAACTGAACAAAAATCAATAGCCTACAATGCATACACAAGTTCAAAAACACATGAAGCCTTTAATTACTTTAGAAACATCAGAAATCATGCCAAAACTGTATTAAACCTAACTAAATCAAACTTTCTCCACAAGCAGGCAAAAAAACTTCTAAATAATCCAAATGATAACAAAATATTTTGGTCTACTCTTAACTCATTCAAATCCAAATTCACTACTGCTTCATCCATTCCACCATTAAAATCTCCGACTGGCAATCTTGTAAGTGACCCACGAGGTAAAGCTAACCTTCTTGCGGATATTTTCTCCACCAACTCAACCTTAGATGAAATAAATCAAGATGTCCCTGTACTTAATTTTAATTCGCCTGAAATTCCCTCACTTAAGATCCACTCCAGACATGTCAAAACTATTTTGCAGAATCTCTCAGTAGATAAGGCTCCTGGTCCAGATGAAATTCCTCCAATAGTACTTAAGAATTGCTCCTTGGTGCTCGCTCCTGTATTGGCAATAAAAATCCGTCTGTGTACTCATACCTCATGCTTCCCAGTACCCTGGAAAGAAGCAAACATCCATCCAGTTCCTAAAAAAGGTGCCTCTTCAGATCCATCAAACTACATATCAATAGCTATAACTTCCACTCTTGGTAAAGTCTTTGAAATTATATTAAATAATCACATAATTAAGCATCTTGAGAATAATAAATTAATCAGTGATAGGCAATATGGTTTTAGACGGTGTCGATCAACTGCAGACATTCTTTGCCTTCTTACACATCAAATCAACCAAGCTACAGACCAACATGGTGAAACACATACAATAGCACTGGATATATCAAAGGTATTTGATAGTCTGGCATCAATCCTTATTGTCGAAGATGTCACACTACGGCCTTGCATCATTAGTTCCACTAATTTCTTCTTATCTTCATAACAGAAAAATATGTGTAATGGTAGATGGCCTTTATTCTCAATTTCACTCAATACATTGTGACGTCTACCAGCGTGGGCAGAATCGCCTCTCGTTAGCCACTAGCGCTCGCCAGGGACATCGAAATGGGCTACAGTTATCAGAGAATGTTGTTCTTTCTTTCCTTGTGCTCGCATTGTCACAGACAGTCCAGTGGTGGTCTTTGCTTTCGTCTGTGACAACGGGAAGTATTTTATATCATTAATAGAATATAAGATGCATTGTAGTGTGAAGTTGAGAGAGAGAGAGAGAGCGGGCAGCGAGTGGGTAGTGAGTGTTGCCTCCCTCGCTTGGAGGAGTTTTCCCTCCCTCGCGCGGGCTTTCCCACGCCCTTGATTGGCTGGTGAATCCTGACGCGGCCCAAGGATGCTAGTATTTCATGACGTAGTGGTCTGTGATTGGGTGCCGCTGCCTTTGTTGGTGCTAGGGGGGGGGCTCCTTCCCGCATGTCTCCGGCAGAGCTTGGCACAGCGTGCGTGGTACTAGACGTCCCTAGAAATCTGTCCCCCATATAACCCTCTATACTACTATCTCTCTCTCTGAACTTCTTCGTTTTCATACTTCTCTCTTTATTCAATTACTTATCCCTTCTGGTTCTGCATACGACTTCCATAGTTGGCCAGTCGTATTACCAGCACCAGCTCTCTGAGATATTTACATGTACTTAGAATAGGTTTTGAGGGTTCTTAGTTAGTAGAGGTTGGGAACTTTAGTGTGTCTCCATTATTGATTTAGTGTTTCTGCTCTTTTATTTAATGCTAGACTGGGATAAGGTAACTGTAGTCGTTGTCTCCGATGTGTGTATGGTTCGCTTATACCTACACGACTTCGACCGGTCCTGTGGTAGCCTGTGCTGTCTTTTCGGTTGTGTCCTTTGCAAGTGCAGCATTGTGTTGACTGAGGGTTTTGGCCTGTTCCAGTTCCACACTTTGCTGCCTCTTTGCTTGTCTTTAGAGGGTCGCCAGGGTAGAACCAGATACTTGTGATCTGGATCTATCAAGAGAGCACCCTAGTCAATTAACGTAACTTAAAGGATGCAGTTTTAAGGGCATCGCTAGGCTACGAGCCTGTCTTGTTCAACCACAGTTCCTTACCTAGAGTATTCCAGCTAGACATTATTAATCGAGTAGACACTTATTAGTATTTAATATAAGCTCTTTGATATGTACGCATTATTATTCACAGCATTTATTAGTCTAGGTTGTTGTTGAGTTGCACAACCATCGCAGACTGTTTCGTTGATGAGGAAGTACTTCTTTTAGTGTCGAGCATTGCTACCGTTGCGCATTTATAGTATTTCCGTTTCAGTTAACATTATATGTCCTATCTTTTAGTGTATTCAGTCTACACGTGTGGTGTCATGCCTCCTGCCTTTATATAATTTAAGATACGAGCATCTTATGAGCATCAGACTTTCTTCAGAAGTTTCCAGGTCTATGCTGTAGGACTATACTTCACTTTCTTTCAAATAGGAGTGAAGAGTTTATTGTTATTTAGAGTAACTATATTGAAGCATCTTTTTATTGTATTAAATCTTGCAGTGATTTAATTGATCTTTCCATAGATTCCTTTTTATGCATTTTAACGTAACTTGCATCTTGTGTGTTATCAGGCTATACCAGTGTGGGTTAGCCTGAAGTAGAGTACATTTATGCCCAGTTAAGGATACCCCATTATCGCAGATTAACTCTGGAGGGTATAGGTGTTTTTGTTCACCGGCATATAAGTTCGAGGGTTTGGATCTAGCGTACCGTTGTTGCATAGTGCCCTATTACTAGTTCAATCATTAAGTGCCCTTGTTTTATTAGTACCCCCGGTCGTAACAAAATGCTGGTGTTCCCCAGGGATCAGTTTTGGCCCCAACTCTGTTCCTCATTCATATCAATGATCTCATATCTACCACTCATAATCCAATACATTCCTACGCAGATAACTCAACACTCCACAGTTCCTTCACATTTACCAATTCTTTCACCCAACCCGATCTTATAAATTCAAAAATAAACACTGCAATTTCTCTGAACCAGGACCTTTCTAGAATTAATGAATGGGGACAAAAGAATCTAGTTTCCTTTAATGCACAGAAAACCAAGTACATTAAATGTTCTAACCGACAAAATCTCACTGACTCTCATATATTTTTTAACCCTTAATTAGCGGCGAGCAACATAAGTCGAGTTAAAAAAAGCTGGACTATGTGGCGGCGCTCGACATAACTCGAGTGGCAATTTCAGCACGTAATGTGGCTGAGAGAGAGAGACAAGTGGTGGCAGGAGACTAGCGAGCGTATGACTGCTCCAGACCACCGCGGCGAACCTACTGACACAAATCTCAGCTCCCTCCTCCCTCTCTCACTCGCTACATACTCAATTATGTACTGAAAGTACCGAATTACCTGCTTTTTGCACTCGCGTTGCACGGTTATTGCAAGAAAACTATCCATCATACAAGGATCGTTATGGTGTCATTCGAAAGCTCTGTTTATGCCCTTTCAGGGATAGGTACTTGTTTTACGTTCTGGGTCTTATTTAGGCATGAAAATGATCACGTAAACAGCCCTATTTTGGCTAAAAACACCCCGCTGTGCGGTACACATAAATAAACCGCATAGGCCGCTCGTAAGGTGTTAATGATGTAAATATTCCCACTTCCCCAGTATTGACATTCTCGGTGTAACATTAACTACTAACTTGAGCTGGACACATTATGTTAGAAGCATTGCTAAGAATGCCTCTAAAAAACTGGGACTCCTGTACAGAGTTCGAGAATTCTTCACTGACGAGCATTTGGCCGTAATATATAAAAGTCATGTGCGTTCTCAGATGGATTACTGTTCACCTCTGTGGAGTGGAAGTGGAGTGGTTGCATTGAGGCAGTTGGACATAATTCAAAATAAAGCTATTAGATTAATCAATAACCCTGCAATCACACAGGACCTTCCTACATTATCCATACGAAGAAACATTGCATCCCTTGCATTATTCTACAGATATTTTCACAGCAATTGTTCCGAGGAACTTGCTTCAATTGTGCCGCCTCTCCTCATCTTTCCCCGTAGAACTAGGGCAGCTGAGAGCGCCAATGAATTTACACTTTCTCCTCCACAATGCAGAACTTCTGCTTATCAAAATTCATTTATCCCTAGAACTACTACTCTTTGGTATTCACTTCCCTCGAGTTGCTTTCCACAAACTTACAATTTACAAAAGTTTAAATCCAGTTGTTACAAACATTTTATGAATGGAGGATGCCTTTAGGCACATGGACCTTTTTGTTTTATGTGTTTTTCCTTCCTCCGTTCATTGTCTCTTTAAAAAAAAAAAAAAAAAACACCACACCACACCACCAAGATGCGCCAGAGTTCCAACCATAGCTCTCGCACCCCCTCCAACACCCGGCAAAGATATACAAGTCACCATTAATAACCCTGATGCCATAAGGAGAAGGTAAAGCATGAAGGAAAGAAGACCACCAAATGGTTGCATAAACACCATACTTCCACGCGCCCTGCTTCCTCCTAGCCGCATCACCGCCATGACCGAGAAGCCAGGAGGGACTACCCCAACCACCTCAGGACCTCCTCCTTGCACATATGTCCTTCTTAACCCATTCAGTACCAGGGATGTCCTTTTCATCATATTCTGGCAACTATTTGACGATTTAATTCAACTTAGGAAGGACCTCTAGCCATAATAAGGCTTCAAACTATCTCAACCAACCCTTTTAACTACCACA
>CM064579.1:20262235-20319178 GCA_032716605.1 Paralithodes platypus | reverse complement strand
AATTGCACTTTAAATATATATATATATATATATACAGTATATATACCGGTATATACAGTATATATTTATTTTTTTTTCTATGTGATTGAGGGAGGCAAAATGGAGAACTGCCTCCTGCGAGTGCCTCCCCCATAGTTGAAAGAGTGACAGGGCCAAAATCAAGGGACGTTCGAGCCAAAATGCCTGGACACACAGAGTTTGAAGCAATTTAAGTCATAGGAAGAGGGATAAACTGATTCTGGGAGAGAGTTCCAGAGCTCAGCTGTTGAGTAGAAGAAAGTTTGAGAGTAACATTTCACTCTTGGGTTGGAGAGTTGCACAGAGTAGGGGTGGGATTGAGTTGCAAGACGGGTACCACGTGCCCTACGTAAAAGAGGTGGTATACACTGGGAAAGCTCTGAGGAACACTGATCATTATAGTAGCGATAGAATAGCGAGAGAGATGCAACATTGCGGCGGAGAGAGAGAGAGATTGCAGAGAGTTGGTGAGTGGACGGGAGTTAATGATACGAAAGGCCTTCCTTTCAACTTTGTCTAGGAGAGCGGTATGAGAGGAACCTCCCCACACATGTGAACAATACTCAATACAAGGACACACTATGTCCCTGTACAGAGCAAGAAGCTGTGCAGAGAAAAAGAACCCCCTAAGGCGGTTGAGCACACCCAGCTTCTGGGAGGCTGCCTTAGCAATACTGGTAATATGGTCCTTCCAACTGAGAGCAGAAGAAAAAGAGACACCAAGAATATTGAGAGAAGATGAAGGATTGATTTTTGTATTGCTGAAGAATAAGGGATAGTCCGCTGGGAGTTCCTTACGGGTAGATAGATGGAGAAATTGGGTTTTGGAAGCATTAAAGGTAACTAGGTTTTCTCTGCCCCAATTGGAGATAGTATTTAGATCAGAATTTAAGAGTTCTATGGCTTCATTACGTTTGTCGTTGAGGGATTGCTGGCTGGGGCGTTCTGAAAAACTAATGGAGTAGTGTAAGGTTGAGTCGTCTGCGTATGAATGGATGGGAATTGAGGTACAGTTGAGGAGATAATCTATATAAATTAGAAAGAGAATAGGAGATAGGACAGAGCCCTGAGGAACACCGGAGTTTATAGGGTGAGGAAGTGAACAATGGCCGTCCAGAACCGCGGCTATGGAACGGATGGAAAGGAAATTAGAGACAAAGGCACAGATGGAGGGATAGAAACCGAAGGAGGGTAGTTTAGAAATTAAAGATTTGTGCCAGACTCTATCGAAGGCTTTCGATATGTCTAGTGCAATATATATATATATATATATATATATATATATATATATATATATATGTGTGTGTGTGTGTGTGTTTGTGTATGTGTGAATGTGTGTGTGTGTATGTTAAGTTGGCGGGTTATATTCTAGCTAATAACCTATTTCAGTCAACTTGATAGTTCACTATCAATTTTGAAGTTGCATTGTCTAACTCATTATTCCACGCCAGGCTATGTATTTGGAGGGATTGGTAGGTGGGCAGAGAATCATTTTTGGTATCCTGGTCCTTAACTCTGTATTACTAATGAATTTGATAATTAATTGTAGACTTTCTCGTAGAACTTACAGGTTCCGTATGGTATGTCACACACACACACATATGCTCTCTCTCTCTCTCTCTCTCTCTCTCTCTCTCTCTCTCTCTCTCTCTCTCTCTCTCTCTCTCTCTCTCTCTCTCACTCGCTGGTCCAACCCCATAAATTCTTCCACTCCATTTGTTCCTTGCTCTTGCCTGTCTTTTCTTTCTTCTACCTCTTTTCTCTGTTCAACCTTTCTTTCTTATTTCATGTTTTTCTTCTTGTATTCCTTGCCACTAATATAACTCGGTTTTCTGTATTATCACTTTTTTTCTGCAACCTTTCATCATTTTTTAAATGGTGTTGCTTCACTTAACCCCTGCAGCTCGAATACGTAATTTCCATAGTATTCTGGTTGCCATTAGACGACTTGCTTAACTTATATTCTACCTGTATAACTCAAAGGGGTAAATACGGTATCAACAAATCTTCTAAATGCATTCGTCCTTTTTAAACTGCATAAACTCATCTCACTTTAGCCACAATATAGGGTAAAAAGACGTCATAGTGCTGAAAGGGTTAAAGACAGCGTGGCATTCACGAAAAGGCTTTATAGTGGCCAGATCTGAATTGCCGCAAACAAAATACCGATATAATTTGTTTATCATGTACAGATATGATCGTTTTTCCCGCAAATATTTAACTATTGTTCTTCATGTCTGAGCATTTTGAGAAGGTAAACAAAAATAAAAAATAATAATATTATAATAATAATAAATATATATAAATGGTGATATGATGGGGTTGAACAGCCACACCCAAACCAAAACAAGAATAGCAGTCATCCAAGACAACAGGAAGAATAGGAGAAGACAGAAGCAGGAGAAGACGAGAGGAAATGAGACCCAACCAACTTCTCAGGTTTTAATTCCGGCCCGGATACACGAGTCTACCTCTTTTTCCGGAACTACCCATGCTCTAGATTCCGGAGAAATAGTTCAGTCTGCCCGGAAAAGGAGTTCGAGCCCTCACCACTCACAGGGGCCCCAACTCCTCCAATGGCAGAGGCAGGAACCACCACACGAGGCATATCATCAGCTCCAGCACAATTTACAATACAATGAAGAAATGTTTATGCAAGTTAAGCACCAAGAACCCATCCAATATAGCAACAAGTGGGACCCTCAGTACCCCTCCTATAGTACCTTACCGGAAGACTGAGCATGAAGTAAATGCAGTGATAAAGAAGAAACTTGTGGCCGGCAGAATAAGAAAAGCCAGATACCACGATGGATAGAAAATAATCCATTACCTCACCACAAGGCCCTCTAAAAATAGGGGATCAAGATCACGAGATTAAGAATCTTCATGTGTACCAATAAATAACCCCCATGTATTTTTTGATTAAGTATTACCTTCACCATAGCCAAAACAACGATATCCACATGTCCCTATGAACTCGAAGGACACCAAATTGAACCCTAAGAAGAACCCAAATATAGCCTGACTTTAACTGAAGGAAATTAAGCAAATACAATTGCATCCTTCGTCTGGTCACGGGAGGAAAACATTGGTATTGCCGCTTCACCAGACATCCCGTCCGGAGCCCCTTCACCTGTACCTTGGAGAGAGGCAATTCCCCTTGACGCCCAGCCCTGCAGTACCACGAGAGGCAGTTCCCCCTGACGTCCAGCCCTGCAGAACCACGAGACCACGTCGACCAGATTCTCGCTCACGGCTCCCTCCACCCCTACCCTAAGTGTCTCTGAGTATATTAAGTTGTGGCTATTAGTTGTGAGGCTAAGGCAAAGTATGTGAATATTCAATTTTTAATTAACTCTAGATCTGTGCCCAGGATCTATCTTGAGTTTGTATTACCCGTGTGAAATATTAAAGTTTGATCTGTACGAGTGATTTATACGTACGAGATATTGCCTTGTAAATCTGTGTGAAACCGTCTTAAACCAATTTACCCAGACACTTCATCTTCATATTTTTATCAGTGTTACTTAGCCGGAATATTCGCAGATTTTCCTCTTATGTGTCCTTTATTCTGTGTGTAACGAAGTTGAAGTCAAAGTGTATAACGTGAATTTATTCCCTTCTTAAATCTTCTATTTACCTAGAACCTACGCCCAATTTTAAGATTCTTTTATATGCTTAATTACTATCCAGAGAGCTTTATCAATTATCACCTTTGTTTTGAAAGTCAAGACCCCTTTTCGTTGAATTAGGATTTATTCGTTGACATGTTCTATTCTATTAATTCTTGTGAGTAAACTATTAATATACGTATTTGGATCATATAATTCTTTCCACCCACATCTAGGAATTCCGTTTGTTTATTCCTATGTCTAGTTAGCCTACGTTTTGGCTATTAATTTATCTTTGATTACTTGATTTAGTAATGATTTATTATAACCATTTCAAGGTTATAATCTAACGCTACAATTGTTCTGTGTTTTAAATAGGAATTTGTTGATTTATTCAGAGCTCCTTTTATGCCAAGTTTTGGTATTTAATTAGTACAACTTCGTCGTGTACGCCATTTCATATAGCTATTTTATTTGAGCTATTTACTCGCGCTACTTATATCTGCGCCCCTAAATTACTCAGTTAATTTATTCCAAACCTATTATTACGGTTTGTCCATTGTCCTTCAGTCACGTTAATTCTTAGTGCATCTGAATTCCGCAATTCGTGTGATTTGACTTCATCTCTGATCGAAGTATTTTTTGTGTCGTATTAGAGATTATTCACATATATTCTTAGAGGGTCAAATTCTAATTTAGTTTATCTTCCCTTTTAGACTTGAATTATCCACCTAGCTTGAACCTTTAAGTTAACATAGCATTCATTCATATTATTATTTTCCGTGACCGCAGTCTATCTTAGCTATACCCTCTAAGGCGGTACGTTTGATCTTTTACCTGAGTGCGGCCTAGCTTTCTACCCCCACGCCACGAACTCACGCCGCGCAGTGAACGATACATTCCATTGTCTTGCGTAGTATCCCAGAATACTTCAATTTAGACGCTTGACTCCCATATATATTATTATCAAGGATTATTATTCTACTTACATATGTATCTGTATCCTATGCGTATTGTTCCTTCCTTCATTGTTGTGTAATTAATTCTAGTACTCCATTTGAGAATATGGTTATTAACTCTCTCCACTATGTTTATTGCTTGCTCCCTGTTTTCCATATAACAGTCGAGTCTAGTGTACATATAACATATTTATGTCTATTAATAAATTAGAGTGTAAATTACCTTGTGTATTTATTATGTTTATTGTTGCCTGATTGAGTTTACTATTATCATATGCACTTTGCTCGATGTCTTCCTGTCGAGGAATATTCCAAATCTAAATACCCTAAATTCGGATTGATTATAGATAATACTGAAGCCTGTTGGATTACAACCCGGCATAATATATATACTGTATATATAAATATGTATAATATATATATATATATATTTATATATATATATATATATATATATATATATATACCGTATATAATATAAATAAAAACAATAGCTGACTTTTCAATCCGATGAAATAATAGCGGCCTCGGGTAAATTAATCGTAAAAAGAATATTTGCTTTATCTGTAAATACAATATTCATAACTAATTATAGTCATAATTATATAAAGGCCAAAGTAATTGTGCAAGTAAAATGTATACAATTAGTTTTCATTCATTTCCCTGGACAGACAGAAGGGGTGAGTTGGCTCCAAATGTACCCCACCTTCCACCCCTTATGGGGGATTGGTTCACTTATTGGGCAATTATTGCATGTATTCATTATATTTCTAGTTTCCTCCCTAGACCTCCATCAAATTAAAAAAAAAAAAACATCCATTAGATCCCCCTTTTAGAATAAATTGTACATGTTTCGGTAGAGAAATGTCCCGGCCAAAGGCCGGTTCTTCCAACATTACAGGCTCACTATCGTTCGCCAGGGAAAAAATCGACACCTAAATAGCACGAAAGGTCTAAATATTGACGAAGAAATTGGTGGAAAGGTCATAAAATCGACTAACTAATGGGGCAAACATCTTAACATCTAAAAACTAATTGGGCTAAACATGAGGGAGAAGGGGGCCCAGAAAAGCGGCCCATCCCCCCTTAAACTTCCCCAACTCCCTCACCTTCCTCCTCCGGCTGCCAGTTAGTGGTTAAGGGGGGTGACCTGCTATTTTTCCGTCTTTTTTTTTTCTCTCTCTGGCATGTGTCCATTCTGCCCCATTCAGCCTACTGTTTTAAGACTTTTATCCCCATCCAGGTGTCGATTATTTCCTGGCGAGCGGTAGCGAACCAGCATATTATTTTTAAATGTTTATGACAGCAGGCTAAATTTGTATATTTTTCGATAGAAAAATTTCTCCGGCAAAGCCGGATTTCTTCATAAAATGCTGGCTCGCTATCGCTCGCCAGGAAAAAATCGACACCTGGATGAGGATCAAAGGCTTAAAACAGTAGGCTGAATGGGGCAGAATGGATACAACCCTGAGAAAGAGAGAAACAGAAAGACACAAATCAGGTGACCGCACCTAATCACAACTGTTCTCAATGTCCAGTAAATATAACTAAACTATCGTTGCACACGCTTACAATGACCCACGTTAGCTTTGAGATTTTAAGGCGTTCCCCCCATTAGTTTGTCAATATTAAGACCTTTCGCCCCATTTTTGTGTCAATAGTAAAACCTTTCGTTCCAGTAAGGTGTCTTATATTTCGGGCGAGCGATAGCAATAGCGGAAAATATACACATTTTTCTCGAAGGGGGATCTTGAGGATATTGTCTTAAGCTTGATGGAGACATAGGGAGGAAACAAAAACAATCGTAAAGACAAAATATATGAATAAATAACTCTTACCCTCTTAACCCAATAAATAACTCTTACCCTCTTAACCCAATAAATAACTCTTACCCTCTTAACCCAATAAATAACTCTTACCCTCTTAACCCAATTCGATCACTTGGACTCATTTGAATGCTAGCATAACTTGGACCAATTTATGCAATTTGACCTTTCTGCCCAGTTCTGTAAATTGAATTACTTCACTCAATACCGCCTACGCCCTGTTCAAAATAAGTAGGCGAATACTTTTGAACATAACTTATATAATTCACAAACGACTACAGTTATCTAGCGAGCTTTTCTACTATTTCGTATGAGTCTGCCAGGGAGTAGGTGTAAACATGTACAGGCCATAAACATAAAATTATTGTCTAGCCCTTTTTTAATTACAGAGGTTAGGGGATCGCTATTTCTGGCCTACCTCCTTGGAACAGAGTATATTGGTAACACTCAACACAATTGAACAGGTTTGTGTCCTAATAACCGCTTGGCCAGGTACAAATGTATGGTCCAGTTCATTTTGTGTATAAGGGAGACAAAAGGCAAAGTTGCCTGTAACACGTGTTTCCCTCAAATTTGAAATAGTGACAGAGCCAAATTTAGGGCGGTTGGTGTTCACCTAAATTATATATATACCGATATATATACACTGTATATAATTATATATTGTTTTGTATGTGTATTCGAAAGAGGTGTGGTGTGCTTGTTTAGTGTAGTTTAATTGATAGGAGAAGGTTTTTGTGAGAGCTAGCTGGATTACTCTATGAGTAGGTGAGACACAAACAGAAACAGTGTGGGAGGCTAAGCACATAGAACAGGAACCAGCCCCTGCTCGATTGGTTTTTACAATCTCCCCATACGACAAAAGAAAATCACTCGGATTTTGTGACTCAATCCCGCCAATGATGGAGATGGAGACACCAATCAAGCAGGGCAGTACCCAAGGATTGAATGCCTCATAGGCAACTGATAAGGGCTTGCTGGAACTCCTGTTTCGTTTGTCTGGCTTCCCTAACTGTTTCTGTTTATGCCTCACCTACACAGAGAGTAATCCATCTAACACTCACCTAAATTACCTATAATGTACTATGATTTTGGCTCTTTATCACTCATTCAACCTTGGTGGGGACGCATATTACCTTGCAGCTTTGCCCTTTGTCTCCTTCATGCAAAAAATAAATAAAAATAAAATAAAACATAACACATAAAACAAATTGGTCCAATTCAACCCATTGGCTAAAGATAATCACTAGGATTTCTTGACCCAATCCTACCACTCAAACAAATTTGCCAAGCTCGTATAATTTACTGCATTATTAAATTTGACCTTTAGTCCAGTTTGATCACCCAACCTAATTTGATTATGGTCTAGTTAGATCACTCAACCTAATTTGAATGATCAACCAAGTTCAACTATTTGATCCAATTTGATCGTTTGGTACTGTTATGCCAGGTTTTTACTGGGGTTGATTGGATGAATTAGGTAGGTTCTACTTGACTGGAGGAGCCAAATTCGTTTCAACAAATGCACAGAAGGTATAGAGGATAATTATAACAAAACATACACTTATATTATTATATTAAGCACACATAGATATCGCATTTAAATAATAGATAATGGTATAAACATAAATGAGACGCACGAACGAGGCTCCACAATTTTCGTTCACTCTTAGGACTTGGATCGGATAATATAATTTAGTATTCTCTTCAATCGAGGTTCTACACTTGTACTTATTAAACTCAATAAATCTTAGTACTCCCTTCAATCGAGGTATTACACTTGTACTTAATAAGGGCAATATATATTAGTACTCCCTTCAATCGAGGTATTACACTTGTACTGGTTAATTTCAATATATAATAGTACTCCCTTCAATCGAGGTATTACACTTGTACTGGTTAATTTCAATATATATTAGTACTCCCTTCAAAAGAGGTATTACACTTGTACTGGTTAATTTCAATATATATTAGTACTCCCTTCAAAAGAGATATTACACTTGTAATTGTTAATTTCACTATAGAATAGTACTCCTTTCAATCGAGGTAAGACACTTGAATTTCTTTTAATGCGTGACACAGTTATATATTATTAAGTATTTACATTTTCACGGGTTAACTATTATGCTTATTATCTTTCACTTTGTATGAATATATAGGACTTTAATTTAAGTACTTCCCTAAATTAGATGATCATCACTATACTCTATTTTTTTCCAGCTGATGGTAAATTGAATCCCTTAGTAGCTGATTTCTCGATACTTAGTGAAAATATATGAAACTACTATGGCTGTGTGTCGTATTAATGGCAAGTTGTCATCATTAACATCATACTTCGCTACAAAATCTACCTTATAGCTGAGTAACAAAGATAGAAACATGACAATTTACCCTCAGCTGGAACAAAATAGACTATAGTACTTTTATTGCGCTCCAAATTGCATAAATAGAATATTATAGATTCACTCAAGTACTTCCTTTTACATAAGGCACATCACTAGTAATTTTACTCTTTTATTATTTTATATATTTATAAATTTCTTGCATCAACACTAAGTACTTATATTATCAATTGATTATCACTAGTAATTCTTATGCGTTTTCAGTAGCATATAAAGGAGATATACATATTTAATGGAGTACTTCCTTGTATCAATAAGGTATAGCACTAATACTTATGAGGGATTTCACTATAGATTATATATGAGCACTCTGTAGTCTTCTGGTGATAATCTGGGCCGTGGGGGTTGTCCTGACGTGGCTGGATGACAGTAGATGGAGACTCGAACTATTGGGTGTTGGGTCTTGAATAATACATACACTATACCAGTGCATCTGTATAGTATTATCAAGCTAACGTAGGAGAGGACTCGCTAACTGCTCAGACTGTTATAAGAGTTTTGATGCAGACCTTCCAGTACTCTTGGGTGCTGGGCCTTGAATGTCACGTGAAATATGCCAGTGCATCTGCAACGCATCATCGAACTAACGTAAGAGGCTTGTTTGTGACGCAACGTCTCTTAACTGTTCCGACCGCTGTAAGAGTGTTTCAGTGACTGGGTTTTGATGAGGAATTTTTTGGCCTTTACCGATATAGTGTCCCAGAGCAAGTACCTGGGCTTCCGTATCGGAGGGACTCTATTGTTGAGTGCCGTTATGCAGGACGGTATCTTACAGAGCCCTTACCTTATTAAAGCTAAGCCAGTGCGTGAACTATTTATCAGACAGGGGTGGTTCGTTACTAATTGAGCGCTTGACAAATCAGCATTCTTTATTAATAACAACGCCGGATTGAGGCAGAGGAACAGATATTAGGTAGCATGGATAAAAACACCATCTGAAGAAGAGCACTTTATTGACAATGTTTCCCAGATAGCTTCATCAGGTCAGTGCCTGATGAAGCTATCTGCGAAACGTTGTCAATAAAGTGCTCTTCCTCAGATGGTGTTTTTTATCCATTCTGTCTACTTTTCAAGTACCACTCAACATCAGGTAGCCTCCAGTAAGGTCTAATATAAAATGTCTTTGATGAGCCACGATGTTAAATAAGATTGGAAGTACTGCTTTATCACCAGTGTGATCAGGGTTTTACTCCAATATTAAAAAGGGGCTAAAATCTTCCACCTATTAGCTATCCCTCAGTGATAGATAACTAAGAGCTTTCTAACTGTAATGATCTTTAATTGTCCGCAGTGGTCATACCTCTTGTTGAGTTGTTCCTGCCGGTCCGGTCCGTCTAAAGTTATTAAGGGCACAGGTGTGGGGAGGAACTCTTGACGAATTTGGGGTAGTCCCTCCTGGCCTCACGGTCACGGCGATGATGCAGCCTAGAGGTAGAATGGCACATGGAGGTATGAATTTTATGGTGTCTTTTCTTGGGTTGCCTTTCCTTTCCATCTTTTCTTCTCCGGTGTGCCTCGGGGATGGTTAGTTTGTTCCCAGGTGTTGGAGGAATTGCCACATCTATTGAAGCTACTCTGGTACATCTTGGTAGGGTGGTGGTTGCTTCCTTTTGTTTCGGAGGTGTGGTGGGAATTGTGGGAAAATTGCTTGTTGATGGTAAAGGCGTGGTGTTGTATTTCTCTGGTATTTTAGGTATAATTCTAGCATTCAGTTCACCTCATTATTTATGTGTATACATGTTCAGTTGTGGGAACTGGAAAGTACTCGCTTTTCATCACATAACCACCCTTATTTTTGTCCAACTTTCTAACCCAAGAGTGAACTTATTTTCCCAGTCATTCTTGCAATCAACAATTAAAGTCTGGAACTCTCCCTCAATTAATGTTTCCCTCATCCTACGATTTAATTTATTTCAAGCTACATTCTAGACATTTTTACTCTAACGTATCTTGAATTTGGCTTTCTGTCTCTTCCAATTTGGGGTACCATCCTTTCAGGCAACTTTGTATTTTGTTCCCATCTCTGTGTTGGTGGTGTAATGGTTTAGGTGCTTATGTTCTGGGTGTGGTGTCCCTAGTTCGAATCCCGGGAGGACCATATGTTTTCATTAGTTTATTCAAGTACATTAGGGTTTGTAATTGATAATTAATGTTAAGAATGGGGTGTTACTTATTACATAAGGAGAAACAAACCCAAATTAAACAACTTGTGTCAACAGCAACATTTGAACGAATTCAGGTGATGCTTAGACTGGGGATATTGTAGACACCAATTGAGCAAGGCAATACCCAGGAGAGGCCTCAGGGACATGTGGTAAAGAGTTGCTGGAATTCCTGTCTGGCTTACCTCACTGTTTATACTTGTGTCTTACCTACACAGAAAGTAATCCAGCTAGCTCTCATAAACACCTCCTTCTCCTATTCATTTGTGTCTTACCTACACAGAAAGTAATCCAGCTACCTCTCATATACACCTCCTTCTCCTATTTGTGTCTTACCTACACCGAGAGTAATCCAGCTAGCTCTCATAAACACCTCCTTCTATTCATTTCATTACAGAAAAACAAGCAAACCACACTTTTTTCCATTATAACAAGCAAACCACACTTCTTTCCATTATAAAACAAAATTATAATAAAATATAATAAAATAACGTCTATCACTCTTTCAACTTTGGGGGAGGCAATTGTTATAGGCAGCTTTGCCTTTCGTCTCCTTCATGCACAATATTGCACATAACAATATATTGTGCTTACCTGGTGGAGGTACGTGTTGTAATGAACTGTTATTATATTTGCCACCAGATAATATACTTAGTTGTGATAAAACATTTACTAAATCACGAGACAAAAGCATAATCTTGTGCACAATTATAACTAATCCAGCACGATAGATAAGTATATAAACTGAGATATATCGTAAAATATGGTACACTCGGATACTATAGTCTCTAGGCCACTGATACAAATATGGTACACTCGGATACTATAGTCTCTAGGCCACTGATACAAATATGGTACACTCGGATACTATAGTCTCTAGGCCACTGATACAAATATGGTACACTCGGATACTATAGTCTCTAGGCCACTGATACAAATATGGTACACTCGGACTAGGCCACTGATACAAATATGGTACACTCGGATACTATAGTCTCTAGGCCACTGATACAAATATGGTACACTCGGATACTATAGTCTCTAGGCCACTGATACAAATATGGTACACTCGGATACTATAGTCTCTAGGCCACTGATACAAACTCCTGGACTTCACCTATTTATAACTATGGAAGTATATCTTTGGAAACCAATCTATGAATATAATTGTCTATAAATCAACTACAGAACGAAATATACTAATTTTTGAAAAAGCAAGTACTATCAAAAAATCAATCCAAATAGTTATAATTGCATACAAACAAACATAGGGGGTCCACAGATGTTTATGAGTGGGCTAGAGACTATGGTATCCGAGTGTACCGTCCAAATTATGTGTTAAGCCGGTATCACGCGAGAGCTTTTATAGTCAACATTCGATGATCAAAAATTTCTGGTAACATTTCTGGAGTATTTTGTAGATGATGGTAGATGAATTTAGGTAACCGAAATATTATAAATGTTGACTTCATAAGCTGCCAGACCAGGGATAAATGACGAGTGAAAAAGCGCTCGTGTGATACCGGCTTTAGTGAAGTATGTTGACTCTGTGATGGAGGGAATTGCTGTGTCAAAAATGCAAGGCAACGGGTAAAGTGGGCCCCTGAGACTCCCTGATAAATGGGCACGTCCAGGAGCCTACGTTAAGGGACCCCACCTCGCTTGTTTTTCTCTTTAAATCCCTCTCTCTTTGGCTTGTATCCATTCGGCCCAATTCAGCCTACTGTTTTAAGACGTTTACCCCCATCCAGGTGTCAATATTTTCCTGGCGAGCGGTAGCGAGCCAGCATATATATATATTTTTTTGTTTTGACAGCAAGATAAATTTGTAAATTTTTCGATAGAAAAATGTCTCCGGCGAAGCCGGATTTCTCAATACAATGCTGGCTCGCTATCGCTCGTCAGGAAGAAATCGACACCTGGATGGGGATCAACGTCTTAAAACAGTTGGCTTAATGGGGCCGAATGGATACAAGCCAGGGAAAGAGAGAAAAGTAGAGACAGATAAAAAATAGCCAGTGAGTGGGTATATAGTAAAACATTTAAGGCCGCCGGTGAGGTGGGCCCCGGAGACCCCCTGATAAATAGTAGCGTCCAGGAGCCTACGGTAACCCTATATGTACCGACGACGGGTATTGGCTTTGGTTTCAGCTGCATTTAGACGATTTTAAGAAGCTTAGGAAGGATATATGGTAGCTAAAAGGATTAATTGAGATAGTCTGTATGGTTTTAACGGGTAGACATCTTTCCTAAGCTGACTAAAACCGTGTAATAGTTGCCAGAATATAATTAAAAGGATGTCACCGGTACTGAAGGGGTTAAGGGGAGCTTTTTTTCTGGATCCTCTTCTCCCTTATGTTTAGCCCCATTAGTTTGGCGAATTAGAGACCTACTTTTAGATTTTGGGGTGATTATTTCATGGCGAGCGACAGCGAGCCTGAAGTTTAGGAGGAACGGGCCTTCAGCCGGTACACTTTTCTACAGACAAATATACAAATTTATAGATGTATTTATTAAAGGTAGATGGAGGTCTATGAAGGAAACAACAATTCATAAATAAATAAACAGATAAATGAACAATAAATACAAACCTCCCCTCAATGTTTACAGGGATCCTATTACAGTTTATTTAGTTTCTCCTCCAAAATTGGAATCCTAATTGGTTTTCGTTGCGTGCAGTGTGGCAAACGTTCAAGCCTTTAACCCCTTCAGTACCATGTTTACCTTGGATGCTGGCTAGGTTTAGACGATTTTATGGAGTTTAAGAAGGACCTGTTATTAAGAGGGATAATTGAAATCGTATATATTTATTTGAGTTGTAGAGGTAGATTATATATTACTAAAGCAAATCGTCTAATGGTAACCAAAATATGATGTCAATAATATAATGGTGGTTGATGGGGTTTATCATCTGAAGTTACTCCCTTCACACTAGCATGGTGCATATATGGCATGGTAAGTCTACAAATGTAAATTAATTTGCATAATGCAGCTAGGGCTTTAGGGAGTACATTCCCGTTGTTCCACCTTATCTGTTGGATCATATCGTCACTGGTCTCAAAGGATGGAAGTGAGGTTGAGGTTCTGTACCAGGGACGTGTTTTCATATTATTCTGGAACTATCAGCCGATTTTGTTCAGGTTAGAAAGAATCGTTATTGCTACCATTTATCTTTCCTAATCTTCAAAATATTGTCTAAATGTAGCTAAAATCAAATCTAGAAGATGTCACTGGTACTGAAAATTTGTTTTTTTCTATGAAGGAGACAAAAGGCAGGTTGCCGGTAACGAGTGTCTCCCCCAAAGCCAAAAGAGAGGCAGAGTTTACATCCTTAGAAGAAATTATGATATTGGGCATAAGTATAGTAAGTGAGAGGGGGTTGGAGAGGGAGGAATAGCACCGGAATCATCCAAGGTGGAGTTTATAGTAAAGGTATGAGCGAAGTGTTCAGCTTTTGCAGAGGAAGAAGTGACGGTAGTGCCAGCTGAGTGGAAAAGAGGAGTGAAAGACGAGAAAGTAAAATTATTGTTGGAGAGATATTTGGTTAGATGCCAGAAAGCTTGGGAAGAACTAAAGATGGAAAGTTCAGAACATTTGTTACTGATGATTTTTTTTTTTTTTTTTTGCTAGTCAAAGAACAGATTTGGATTGATTCAGGGCAAAAACATAAAAAGCAGGAGATTCTTGAGATTGAAGGTGACGGTACTATTTGAATGCTTCCTCCTCATTGCGGACAGCAGTAGAACAAGGTTGAGTAAACCAAGATTTGTTTACATTAGACTGAGAGAAAGAAAATGGAATGTATACCTCCATGACCAAGAGGATTACCTCGGTGATGTGCGCAGCGCATTCCGAGGGTTCCCGGCCATGGAAGCAAAAATCATTCCATTGGAAATCAAAGAAGTACTGCCGGAGAGCCTTCCAGTTGGCAGCGACAAAGTGCCACAAGCGCCGTCAGCTGGGAGGATCATCAGATGGCCATACTGGAGAGATAGGACAGGTAGCAGAGATAAGGTTGTGATCGGAGGAGCGCAACGGAGAGAAAAGGTTTGCAGCGTAAATAGAAAGATTGGAGGTTAGAAATATGTCAAGAATGTTGAATCGATCTCCAAGGCGATCAGGAATTCGAGTAGGGTGTTGGACTAACTGCTCTAGGTAATTTAGGATAGAAACCATTTAGGCTTGTTCACCAGGTTGGTCAGTGAAATAGGAGAGTCATTGGCAGTGATGAACATTGAAATTTCCTAAATGGAGATTTCTGTGAAAGGAGAGAGGGATAGAATGTGTTCCAATTTAGAAGTTAGATTGTCAAAGATTTGTTGATAGTAAGTAGAATTAGGAGAGAGATAAACAGCGCAGTTTGAGAGTGACAAGAGAGCTTTAGCCATAGAGCTGAGAATTCAGAAGCATCAACGCTGGGAACACAAGAGAAAGCAAGATTATTACGATCATATACGCAACATCCACCTTTGGCTTGAAACTGAGGATAGAGATAGTAGGAGGATACAGAGAAGGGTTTGTTGTCAGTAGTCCTAGGTTAAGCCCATATGGACTTTAGATGTATGGGAAAATGCTAGACGAAAAAAGATCTTACATGTTAGAATGAAGTGAATGACATCTGGTGGCTTTAGAATCCTCTATTTATCCTCATGACAACCCTTAGGATATGTCAAGTTAGGAATGGTCTTTAGTAATCAACGGTATACAAAAGCATATCACGATGCTTTTTCCGTTTGGTGAAGTTTTTCTCATTCACTAAAGGTTGATATGTAACTTGTGTTGGTGCCCCAGGAAAACCTTATCTACAGAAATGATGCCGGGAAGGAAGTTGATCAGAAATGGTGAGCAAATTTATCTCCCCAAAGTCAGATTTTAAGAACTTCCTTATAGGAAAGAATTTGTCAATTACAAAAGTAAAAGTGAGGAACAAGACCAGATGAAATATGCATTTATTTGGGAAGATGAAATGATACCGTATCAGGTTTGTAGTTTGCTCCTTAGATTTCTATAAAGTTTTACAAAATACCCCCAAGACCCCCCTTTGAGATAAATTTGTACATTTTTCGGTAGAAAAATGTTCCGGCCAATGGCCAGTTTATCCTAAATTGAAGTCTCGTTAACGCTCGCCAGGAAAAAATCCACACCTATTGTTTTCAGTGTTTTCTATGTGGATGAGGGAGACAAAAGACACAACGGCCTGTGACGAACGCCTCCACCAGAGTTGAAAGAGTGACAGGGCCAATAATTTCAAGGAATTATCGTGCAGAAATGCCTGGACACACGGACTTTGAAGCAATTTAAGTCATAGGATGAAGGAAAGGTCGATTCAGGGAGAGAGTTCCAGAGCTCAGCTGTTGAATAGAAGACAGATTGGGAATATCGTGTCAGTATTGGGTTGGAGAGTTACACAGAATAAGGGTGGGATTGTGTTGCAATATGGGTGCTACGTGCTCTACGTAGAGGTGATGTACACTGAGCGAGCTCTGAGGAACACTGATTATTGTAATGGCGGTAGAATAGCGAGAGAGACGCACGAAATGCCATATAATCGCCAAACTAATGGGGCAAACGACTTCAAATTTCAAAACTAATAGGGCTAACAAGAGAGAGAAGGTGGTCCAGAAAAATCAAATCTCCCCTTAACTGACCACAAACTAGTGACTCTGAATGAGGCAGTGCCAGACGTGTCTATAAAGAAAGGAGGTATTGAGTTTGTTACGACTGGGACTACGAATAAAACAAGGGCACTCAATGATTGGACTAGTAATAGGGCACTATGCAACAACGGTACGCTAGATCCAAACCCTCGAACTTATTTGCCGGCGAACAAAACACCTATACCCTCCAGGGTTAATCTGCGATAGTGGGGTATCCTTAACTGGGCATAAATGTACTCTACTTCAGGCTAACCTGCATTGGTATAGCCTGATAACAAACAAGATGCAAGTTACGTTAAAATGCATGAAAAGGAATCTATGGAAATATCAATTAAATCACTGCAAGATTTAATACAATAAAAATATGCTTCAATACAGTTACTCTAAATAACAATAAACTCTTCACTCCTATCTGAAAGAAAGTGAAGTATAGTCCTACAGCATAGACCTGGAAACTTCTGAAGAAAGTCTGATGCTCGAACTAATTTAGAACTATATAAAGGCAGGAGGCAGGACACCACATGTGTAAATCGAATACACTTAAAGATAGGACATATAATGTTAACTGACACGAGAATACTATAAATGCGCAACAGTAGCAATGCTCGACACTAAAAGAAGTACTTCCTCATCAACGAAACAGTCTGCTATGGTTGTGCGGCTCAGCAACAACCTAGACTAATAAATGCTGTGAATAATAATGCGCACATATCAAAGAGCTTATATTAAATATTAACAAGTGTCTACTCGTTTAATAATGTCTAGCTGGGATACTCTAGGTAAGGAACTGGGGTTGAGCAAGAGAGGCTCGTAACCTAGCGATGTCCTTAAGACTGCATCCTTTAAGTTACGTTAATTGACTAGGGGGCTCTCTCGATAGATCCAGATCACAAGTATCTGGTTCTATCCTGGCGACCCTCTAAAGACAAGCAAAGAGGCAGCAAAGTGTGGAACTGGTACAGGCCAAAACCCTCAGTCAACACAATGCTGCACTCGCAAAGGACGCAACCGAAAAGACAACCCAGGCTACCACAGGACCAGTCGAAGTCGTGTAGGTATAAGCAAACCGTACACACATCGTAGACAACGACTACAGTTACCTTATCCCAGTCTAGCATTAAATAAAAGAGCAGAAACACTAAATCAATAATGGAGACACACAAAGTTCTGAACCTATACTAACTAAGAACCCTCAAACCTATTCTAAGTACATGTAAATATCTCTGAATACGGCGCATGCAATACAATGGGCCGGCTATGAAAAACCGTATGCAGAACCAAAGGGGAGTGTTGTGCAGTTAATAAAGGTTAGAGTATGGAAAGAGAGAATCGAGTGAGAGAAACAGTGATAAAGGTGGTGATCGGGAGAGAGTATGCAAAGGGATATTAGAAGCACGCGCGCCAAGCCTGTCCTGACGAGGACAGCTCCTGGGGACCCTCATGGAGGAGGTAAGTTACACAGGAGCCCGCAAAGGCGCGATGGTCGGCCAATCACGGGCCGAGATGTCACAAGACAGCAGGCGCCACAGGACACAGCCAGACACGCCGTCCAATGGCGAGCGAGAGGCAGGAATGCACCATACATACAGACACTCACTACCTCCTCGCTCTGAAAGTCTTTCTCATTCACACGCTGGTACTATTATCACTACTGTTGATATAAAATATAACCCGTTGTCACAGACGAAAACAAAGACCACCAATGGACTGTCTGTGACAATGCGATTACTAGGAAAGAAAGAACAACATTCTCTGATAACTGTAGCCCATTTCGATGTCCCTGGCGAGCGCTAGTGGCCAACGAGAGGCGATTCTGCCAACGCTGGTAGACGTCACCCCCCGCCCATGATATGGGACGCTCAACATTAGGCGAGCACCATATCTGACAATGCAGAATGCCGACAAGACCCGCCACACCTAGCCACTCCACCAGAAATGAAATGCAAAGCTCAATCTTAAATAAAACAACATATTAGCATAAAGAAAATCTTACAACCCCTCCCAAACACAATAGTATAATTTAGCCTGCTATGCTTCCTGAGCGAGCTTCACAGAGCTCAGCCTACTAAGTGAAAGACAGGTTCAACTTAGGACTTTAGCTATAACATTGGCAACCTTCAATAAATTTTCAAAAAGAAAGAGTTTTTATGTGATTTGGTATTTAATTTTAATGTTGTTTTTGACGGCTGCTCTACAGGGGCAAGACTGGTTTTTCTCCACTCAAACCCACACACCTGTGGTGATCTAGGCCGGATCCTCCACCCTCGACAAACAGTCTGCAATCACATTCTCACAACCGGCAATATGGCGAATGTCTAGATTGTATTCTTGCAACATGAGTGAGCAACGTGTCAGCCTCATATTCCGGTTGTGGAATTGGTTCAGATATTTAAAAGGGTGGTGGTCGGTGAATATCACCACGATTGGCCCGAAGGCAGGAACATATACTTCAAAGTGCCTGAGTGCCAACACTATTGCCAGCAGTTCTTTCTCCCCAACAAAGTAGTTTTTCTGAGTGGAATTAAACTTCTTGGAAAAGAAACTGACTGGATGCTCCAAACTTTCCCCGTCTGTTTGTATTAAGACGGCACCAGCCCCTACACCGCTAGCATCTGTTGCCAGCTGGAACGGTCTTTCAAAGTCAGGGGCCCTGAGGATTGGGTGAATGCATAGTAGGTGCTTGACCAGCGAAAAAGCCCTTTCATACTCAGGTGCCCACTTGAACTTTTTCTCTTTTGCTAGCAAATCTGTCAGGGGAGCTAACACAGTAGAATAACCCCGAATGAAGCGGCGATAGTAACCGATCATGCCCAAAAATCTCAAGATCTGCCGCTTGGTGGACGGCCTGGCGAACTGGTTAATAGCCTGTATCTTGTTTTTTTTTTTTTTTGGGGGGGGGGGGGACCCCTGGCCTAACCCGACCACAAACCCAAGATACTGCACAGTTGCCCGGACAAAGTCGCACTTGCCCAGATTGACCACCAAGCTGGCCTCACTGAGCTTCCGAAACAAGGCTTCTATGTGCTCATAGTGACTCTCAAAGTTGTCATCGTAGATTATAACGTCATCTAGGTAGACAGTGCAGTTAGGGATGTCAGCTACTAACTCATTCATAAGACTCTGGAAGGTTGCTGGGGCATTTTTAAGGCCATACGGCATCACATTGCAACGGTAGGTGTTCCCATCAACCACAAACCTGCATACCCCCTTCGCCCGCTCAGACAAGGGCACCTGTCAGTAGCCTTTCACTAGGTCTACCTTACTTAGAAACTGTGCCTTACCAATCTTGTCTACACTATCGTCAACACGGGGAAGGGGATAAGCATTGGTGGGAGTCAACCCGTTCAATCTCCGAAAGTCAATGCAGAAGCGAACCTTCCCGTCAGGCTTGGGCTGCAAAGTGACAGGAGATGTCCACCTAACTGCCCCCTTCTCAATCAAGCCCCGTTCCAACATATACTCTAACTCCGCTCTGAGGGCTGGGAGTTTAATGTGTGGAATTCTGTAGGGTACTGATTTAAAGGGGGGGTGATCTCCCACGTCCACGTCATGCACCACTCGAGTTGTGAGGCCTGGATGCTCTGCAAACACAGTGGGGTATGACGCAAACAGGCGCTGCACGGCTGCACGCTGTTGCTCAGGCGCTGCACGGCTGCACGCTGTTGCTCAAGCAGGTGCACTAGAGCATCGTCAGCCACCTGTCTGGAGTTCCCCGCCCACTGGTCAGCAGAGACATGACACTCCCAGTTATCCTCCATCTGGGCTTCACTGTCCCTTACTCCTTCTCCTCCATGACCGCTGCAGGTCAACACAGGGATAGCGAGAGGCTCAGGGGGGCGCCTCACAAACTTGTTCACCAGATTCACATGGCACAGCTGATTCTTTTTACGCCTATCTGGAGTAGCCACAAGATAGTCTAGGTCAGAGATCTTTTTTACCACCTTATATGGACCAGCGTACTTGGCAGACAACGGATGACCTGGCAGAGGTAACAGAATCAACACCTCATGCCCCACCTTAAACTCCCGGAGTTTTGTCTTCTCATCGTACCTGTCCTTTATAAGTGCTTGCGACCCTACCAAATTCCTACCTGCCAACTCTAGGCTTCTCAGCATTCTCTCTCTACTCTCGAGGACATACTTTAACATGGAACATGGTTTTGCTGTGCCCTCCCAGATTTCTCTAACCATGTTGAGGGGGCCTCTGACCTGATGTCCGAAAACTAACTCATTGGGACTGAACCCTAGGTTTTCACCAGGTACCTCCCGAGCAGCGAATAATACATAAGGCAACCCAAGATCCCAATCCTTGCCATTCTCAACACAGTAACAACGCAGCATGCTCTTCAGAGTCGAGTACCACCTCTCCAACACCCCTCGACTCTCTGGGTGATAGGCTGAAGAGACAACTGTACTGATACCGTGCTGCTGCATAGTCTGTTTGAAAAGGTTAGAAGTAAAGTTGGACCCTTGGTCTGACTGCAATTCCTGCGGGTACCCGTACCTAGAACAGTACAATAGCAAGTTATGAACAACAGTCTTAGCAGTACCATTTCGCATGGGGTATGCATCCGGATAACGAGTGGCAACATCCATGATTGTGAGGAGGAACTTGTTGCCTGCACTAGTAGGGGGTAGAGGGCCAACCATGTCGATTATAACCTTACTGAATGGTGGCCCGATTACAGGAATAGGGTGTAACGGAGCCTTGGGAATACACTGGTTTAGTTTACTTACTGTCTGGCAGGTACTGCACATTGCCACCCACGACACCACATGTGCCTTCATACCTGGCCACCAAAACAATTTCGCCAATGCTGCTACCGTTGCTGCACCCAAATGCCCTGCCAATGGTACATCATGCGCCAACCTCAGTAGGCTATCACGGCACACACTAGGCACTACCAACTGGTCAACCACTCTCGACCCACCCTCCCAACTCCGTCTGGGATCTAGAAAACGCCTGTACAATATGCCCTCCACACGAAAGAAGTCCTCCGGCTTTGCATCCCCGTCCTCCACAAGTTCAATCGCACCATTACTACACTTCTGAAGCTCAGGGTCATCTATCTGCAGCCGACAGATATCCGAAGGAGCCAATCTATCTAAGTTCTCCCGGAGGAACTTATGGCCTCCCCCGATACTGGACTGTTCGATCCTATCTTGCTTAAGGGTGTAACGTTGCTGTCTCAGAGTTTTCTCACGCCCTACCTCCTCACCTAGTGTGACAGGATCTGGGGCCACTCCGGACCTAAACATTGGTGCTAATACTGAGTCGCCAAGAAGAGCCGCTGGATCAAAACTCACAAAACTTCTCCCAACTTTAGCTTTCTCCTTCCGACCGTTCCTCCGCTGCTCTAGAGACTGAGGAATAGGCTGTGACACCTTAGATGCACGAGATCGGGTGACAACAAACGCCATCTGCTGTAATTGACACCTCTCGACCAACTCCTGCCCCTCCCTACTCACGTCGGCCGCCCTCTCGGCAACGACTAAGGGTGGAACCTCAGAAGTAGGCACCACAAAGTCTCTGCCGAGAAGAAGGTCGGCGCCCTCTACTGGCAGTTTCTCTACGATTCCAACATCTATCTCTCGTGTCACACCATCAACCTCCAGCTCCACTCGAACCAACGGGTATGACCGTGTAGCATTAATACCCTGCACCACAACTACCCGTGCCACGTTTATAGGTTGGCCTGTAAAGTTTTTCATCAGAGTCTGGGATGCACCTGTATCACACAACAACTCCAACCCATGCTTGCAACCAGCCCAACTCTCGCAGCCACGCCCTCTATGGTCGCAAAAACCATCGCGGACAGGTTTCGAGCCTTCCGGACACTCCTTCACTGGCTGTGCCCCCGCATCTGACATATCACCCCGGGTAAACGCAGAAGATCTCAGAGACACCCCAATGTTGCTAGCCAAAGACACGACTGCTGCAGGTTAGTTACTAGGGCAGGAACGTGCAAAATGCCCCTTTTTATGACACTTAAAACACTCTACTTCACCCTTGGACTTCCCCTGAGGTGGGGAAGGGCCCTGACCTTTCTTAAACGGGACGGTTTTTGGTTTGTGATCAAAATTAGTATCATTGCTCTTACTTTTGTTATTAAATGTTGCATCACTGACTCGGGGGGGTGGAGTGTTGCGCCCCTTGTTAACTGCATCGGTCCGTTGTGCAGACCCGCACCCACGAATCAGCGAAAATCTCAGGTCAGCCAACTCAGCTGCCTCTTGTAGAGTTTTAGGATGTTTCTCTTTGAGGTTCAAAGTCAGGTCGCCGCCTGTGCATTTAAAAAATTGCTCTAGAAGGAATAACTGCTCATGCTCTTCGAACGTCGTCACCTTCTCTGACCTCAGCCAATTTCTCAAAACATCAGACAGTTCCCGGGCATGTTCTAGAAAAGTGCACTCACGACCTTTCGTAACACCCCGATACTTCAACCTATATGTCTCTGGTTGTAACTAGTACGCCCGCAGAACAGCTTCCTTCAATACCTCATAATCGATGCAAGACTCCAAGGGCAACGCATCATATGCCTTGAGTCCTTTGCCAACCAACCTAGAGGAAACAAGGGCTGCCCACTTAACCTCGGGCCATTGGTGCTCCCGGCACTTCTTCTCAAAACGCAGGGAAAACTCGGTGACACCCGACTCGTCAAATGCAGGGACTAACTTAAGAAGGTGCGATAAAGGCTGATCAAGACCTCGATTCCCAGAACCGAGACGCTGCCCTGTCGACTCCATCAGAGAATTCTCAAGCTCTATGTCTGCACAGTACTTCGTAGCCTCAACCTGAAGCTCAGCCTCATGTATGGCCTTTCTCTCCTCAGCCTGAATCCTAAGCTCAGATTCCCGCTGCTGCTGCTTAAGTTTGGCGAGCTCGAGCTGAAACAACATCTCGGAAGACAAACCCTGAGGAGGAGGTGCTACTATTGGGGACCCACCCCGTGAATCACCTAGAGGCATACCCAACTGCCAGCGGGCATCGGCCTGCGGGAACATACCCGGCTACGGAGCCAGAGGGGGCGCCATGGTAGGAGTCGAGTGGAATGGGGGCTGGGCCGAAGGTGCCCTAGCTCCCGCTCCACCCGAAGCCCCACACACTCCACCGAGCACACAGGTAACCAGCTCACCTCTCGACAAACCGCTAGTACCGGGAAACCCTAAGACCGTGGCTACACACTGCAGTCCGTACCGGTCTAGCCCAACACACGATCCGCTGACACAGGCTCCTCCAAAAATATCCGAGCATCCTCCTTATTGTTCACCACCCGAACGCTGATTAACAACTCCACCTTCTCCACCTCCTCGCCTGCTTCCCGTACTGTGTCCTCACTGTGCACTGATCCTTCGTTCGACATAGTGTCCACCGGAAATCCTCAACGTTAATAAAAAAAAAAAAGTACCTAAACACTCATGTAGCACTATTCACTCAAAAAATGCTTGAAGACAACTCAAGTGCTATACTACGTTGCCAAAAAAATTCCAACGTGTCCAAAATATTTCTCAAAAACAAATGTCTACTGCCAAACTGTGAGAAATAACAATCGCCAAATGTAATCACCAAACGGTGATTACAAAAAAAAAAAATCTCCACAAAAAAAATCCTGCAATTATTTCTTAGTTCACTAAATCCTAGACTAAGGTCGCCATTTGTTATGACGACTAAGATAAGATACTAGGCAAGGTCGCCATTTGTTACGACCGGGACTACGAATAAAACAAGGGCACTCAATGATTGGACTAGTAATAGGGCACTATGCAACAACGGTACGCTAGATCCAAACCCTCGAACTTATATGCCGGCGAACAAAACACCTATACACTCAAGGGTTAATCTGCGATAGCGGGGTATCCTTAATTGGGCATAAATGTACTCTACTTCAGGCTAACCTGCATTGGTACAGCCTGATAACAAACAAGATGCAAGTTACGTTAAAATGCATAAAAAGGAATCTATGGAAAGATCAATTAAATCACTGCAAGATTTAATACAATAAAAAGATGCTTCAATACAGTTACTCTAAACAACAATAAACTCTTCACTCCTATCTGAAAGAAAGTGAAGTATAGTCCTACAGCATAGACCTGGAAACTTCTGAAGAAAGTCTGATGCTCGTACTTATTTAGAACTATATAAAGGCAGGAAGCAGGACACCACATGTGTAAATCGAATACACTAAAAGATAGGACATATAATGTTAACTGACATGAGAATACTATAAATGCGCAACGGTACAATGCTCGACACTAAAAGAAGTACTTCCTCATCAACGAAACAGTCTGCTATGGTTGTGCGGCTCAGCAACAACCTAGACTAATAAATGCTGTTAATAATAATGCGCACATATCAAAGAGCTTATATTAAAATATACTAACAAGTGTCTACTCGATTAATAATGTCTAGCTGGGATACTCTAGGTAAGGAACTGGGGTTGAGCAAGAGAGGCTCGTAGCCTAGCGAGGTCCTTAAGACTGCATCCTTTAAGTTACGTTAACTGACTAGGGGGCTCTCACGATAGATCCAGATCACAAGTATCTGGTTCTATCCTGGCGACCCTCTAAAGACAAGCAAAGAGGCAGCAAATTGTGGAACTGGTACAGGCCAAAACCCTCAGTCAACACAATGCTGCACTCGCAAAAGACACAACCGAAAAGACAAGCCAGGCTACCACAGGACCGGTCGAAGTCGTGTAGGTATAAGCAAACCGTACACACATCGGAGAAAATGACTACAGTTACCTTATCCCAGTCTAGCATTAAATAAAAGAGAAGAAACACTAAATCAATAATGGAGACACACAAAGTTCTTAACCTATACTAACTAAGAACCCTCAAACCAATTCTAAGTACATGTAAATATCTCTGAGGACGGCGCATGCAATACAATGGGCCGGCTATGAAAAACCGTATGCAGAACCCAAGGGGAGTGTTGTGCAGTTAATAAAGGTTAGAGTATGGAAAGAGAGAATGGAGTGAGAGAAACGGTGATAAAGGTGGTGATCGGAAGAGAGTATGCAAAGGGATGTTAGAAGCACGCGCGCCAAGCCTGTCCTGACGAGGACAGCTCCTGGGGACCCTCATGGAGGAGGTAAGTTACACAGGAGCCCGCAAAGGCGCGATGGTCGGCCAATCACGGGCCGAGACGTCACAAGACAGCAGGCGCCACAGGACACAGCCAGACACGCCGTCCAATGGCGAGCGAGAGGCAGGAATGCACCATACATACAGACACTCACTACCTCCTCGCTCTGAAAGTCTTTCTCATTCACACGCTGGTACTATTATCACTACTGTTGATATAAAATATAACCCGTTGTCACAGACGAAAACAAAGACCACCACTGGACTGTCTGTGACAATGCGATTACTAGGAAAGAAAGAACAACATTCTCTGATAACTGTAGCCCATTTCGATGTCCCTGGCGAGCGCTAGTGGCCAACAAGAGGCGATTCTGCCAACGCTGGTAGACGCCACAAGTTTTAACCGCCAGCAAAAACTAGCACCTACTTCAACCAGCATCATCAAATTCCAAAAGTCATAGACTTAGACCAGTTACCATCACAACTGGAGTTTGATGTCAGAACTGGGCAAAATGGATGAGTAGCTTCCTCACACTCATAGTCCCTGTTCACTTACCAATGAAAAAAATGCTGGTACTATTGTTAAATTCCCACATGTATGCAGATATATACAATACCTGTATATGTATGGCTTAATGGAGAGTGGCGCACTGTGCTGTGAAATTAAGTTAATCTAGATGTGAGGCTGGATGGGGAAATATTGGAACAAGTAGAGTGTTTTAAATATCTAGAAGGAATGATAAGCAGGAGTGGAGGTATGGAAATGGAGGTAAAACAGAGAGTGTGTGAAGAAAGGAAGGTTTTCGGAGCAATGGGAAATATGTGGAAGATGAGAAATCTCGGAATGAAAGTAAAAAGTGCAATGTATCAAGGAATTGTTGTGCCAACAGTGACGTATGGGGCTGACACATGGGCTCTGAAGGAAAAGGAGAGAAGAAAGCTGGATGTGATGGAGATGAGCTGCTTGAGGAGTATGTGTGGAGTTACTCGTAGAGACAGATTGAGGATTGAAGAGATACGTAAGAGAGTGGAGCAGCACGAACATTTGTCGGACAGAGTGGACAGAAGGGTGCTGAGCTGGTATGGTCATGTTGAACGAATGGATTATGAAAGGCTTACAAAGAGAATATGTGAGTCAGATACAAGGGGAGATAGAAGCTGGGCAGGAAGACCCCCATTGAGATGGAGAGACTGTGTAAGACACGTTTTGGATGATAGAGGAATTACTATAGATCAGGCAAGGGAAGTGGTAATAAACAGGAATGAATGGAGAATGCTTGTGAATAGATGAGTGAACACGTGGTCATTTGGGGGAAGGGGTCGGGCGCAAGTTGGACTAGATAATAATCCATCAGGCACCTGGCCCGGGGAGACGGTTTATATGAAGGGTGCGCTTGGAAGTGTGGTGGGCGGGCTTGTGGTCTCGCTCTGCTGCATGTCTGCCTGCCGAGATCGGAACCTCTCCGGGTGGTCGGGGGCCGGGGAAGTGCTGGAGGTGACCCTGGTCTCTGGGTCTTCTCCTGGATGACCTAGATGTGTGTGAATTTGTGATTTTTTATTTTTGTATTTCATTGTTTTATGTTCTGTTGTCCCTATTCTGGCTCTGTCTTGAGTCTCTCCCCCCAAAAAAAAAGGAAAAGTGGGGATTGGGCCTGAGTATATAGAACAGAATAAATATAATAGAACCTGGAAACAAAACCCATCACATACCCAAATGTGTATTGCCTTGGTTAGAACCTGTTAGGTGTTCTCCTCTGACAATGGGATAGAGTCGTAGACTAAAGTTTAATTGAATGTGTCTTTCTTTGTTCCTGGTGTCACACACTGCAACACGAGCAGAAACATTTAACATTCTCAATGAAGTGTAATCTTTATGAATTTTAAATTGATTTAATTACATATTCTCAAATAAAAATATACAACCAGTTGGCTATGCTTGATCGACAGACTTGTCATGTCTCCAAGCTAGACTGGCATATCATCCTGCAGACATCGCCATTCGCCTATGCGAATAGCTAGGACAATATTGACAAAAAGCAGTTTGGTACTCATAGAATTACTAGTCAACCAGATTTTTCAGAATCTAATCCTCTCGGTCGTCACGTGAGTCATACAGGTATCAGACTACCAGACCATCCAGTGGCCAGAACACTATTGCAAAGTTGCATGAGTTACTAGCCTACCAGACACACCAATGACCTGTCTTATCTTTGTTCTTGCTACCCACCATGTACCTCCGCACCACACCAACTGCATCCTTCAATCTGAGTCAAGAAAATACTGTGCCAACACCAAACTGGAGAAAAATCAGACACCACTCCAACGTCCTACTGCTGACTCTACTAATACCACACCAGTGGAGGAACAGATCACCTCTTCACAATACCTGAGGGTCCTACTGCGGAGCTGCTTATCTATGCTCTGAGGTCAGCACCATTTTACCAAATCTACAAGAAGGCTGTAAAAACTCCAAGGATCCAGGCCGACTCATTTAGATTGTCATATATATATATATACTGTATTTATATACATATTATAATTTAAGTGTACCGACTAACTCCGCTGTAATTTTGACACTCCCAGGTGTAGCATTAACATATTTGGGCATATAGATCTTACTAAAAATATATAGTTCACCGGATAGAGCTCTGGGTAGCTATGTGAAAACAAGGCTCTAGTACAGCAGTAGTTTAAAGGTTCTAGAGTTGGTATTTTTAACACTCAACTAGCGGCTAGGTCGGTAAATTCTACTACGTGCCAAGCGGGTGGTTTTACCCTAAACAAGCTTATTTCCGTGCTCTTTTTCATGCATAAACAAGAGCCAGAGCATAATACAATTATGTATCCCTGAAAGAGCGTTAATTGAGCTTCCAATGACACCTGAACCATCCTTCTACGATCACTGGTTGTCTTGCAACGATCGTGCAACCGAAGGGCAAAATTGCTAAAATACGGTCATTTTGTTACATAATTATGTGTGTAGCGAGGGAGGGAGGGTGGATGTGTGTGTAGTATATGTCAGTAGGCCCATGGCAACCGTGGCGAGCGGTCATGAGGCAACCTATGCTCCTCCCGTCGCTCGTCTCTCTCTCAGAGCCAATATTGCGCCAAAATTGCACACAGACTTAAGTCGGGCCCCGCCACATAGTCCTTTCTTCGCCATACAGACTTAAGTCGGGCCCCGCTAAAGAAGGATTAAAGATACAGCGGTATTTGAAAGTGTTGAGATCCAATGGTTGCATTTCAAGTCTTTAACCACAAGGTGTCAATCATATTAGTTAGCAGTCTAGCAGACAAGGCAAGGGTTTCTCTGCCATGTGGCCAAAAGTCTAAATTTTGTTGCATATATAATGCCAATGGTTTTACATGCACTAGAACGACCGGGGGAAGACATCCCCACCTTTTAACCTCACCTTAACTTGGTGCACTCTTGGGGAAATACTTCCATCACTTACTGGAAATGAAGGAGAGGTTGAGGGAAGGGGATATCGTTCTTTTGTCGTCCTCATACTAAGGAACGCTTTACAGATACAATATAATTGATACTGTAGTGCTCACAATGCCAGATGTCAGAAATACAGCCAATCGCTGTTAGCATATTTTTATAATATCCCTAATATCTGATTGCTTTGAAAGTTTTGTAAGTCTTCCATTCCCACAGGTAGCAACGTAACTATACCCAAACGACTTAACACTTTCCGTACCGATGAATATTTTTTCATTATAGTCCGGCAAATATTAGAGTAGTGTATTAATCTTAGGAAGGACCTCAAACAAATAAAAGGCTACAGCCTATCTCAAATAATCCTTTCAGTTACCATAGATCCTGCCAAAGCTTAATAAAATCGTCTAAAGCTTGCCAGAATAGGATGAAAGGGATATCACCGGCACTATATGAGTAAACATATAGGAGATTAAATATATAAAAACAGAGGCATATTCCATTCAACACAAACACATAAACACAATTGTATCTTCATACAAAAATCACGAACCAAGTCCGCCATGATCCAGGTAATGACTTAATATCGGAGAGCCTATAAACCAAAGTTGGATTAAGCGCTTAGGTCCCTCAATAACCTTCAACTTTAGACGTTATGAACGCAGTCATATTACCATTTAGCTGATGAAGATATTTTTGCTTTAATTTATACTGGTTTTGAAGTAATATTTGTAGTAATAAAATATATACATTAAACAAGTTAAAATCAATCACTTATCCCAAATACTCTGTTATTAGAATGATCAAAAACCCTCTTTGGCGAATATTAAATATATTGGATAAGGGTAAGCAGTTCATGATTAATAGTATGTGCTATATTAGCATTTTCTGTTTCTTGGTTCGATCTCAACAAACTAAAATTAGATGCCATAGGTATCTGTGAGTAACGAATCGAATTGGTGGGTTGTCGAATTGTTGACACATTAAGTTATTAAATGTAAGAAAATATGCCCATTATTATAAATTTCTCATTCATAGCTTTACTGATTCATCTCTGCAGATGGTTCAATTACCAACCAGCCTACCCCCTCCCCCACCACCTCTCTATTGCAGGTGGTGGGACTACAGTTGAAGAAAGTGTAATATCCTCCTCCTTTCTCAGCACCTGCAGGATCATCAATCACTAGGATTCTATTTTTCGGGGACTTCCAAGTAGCAATTTCCTCGGGCCCTGAGAAAAATGTGAGCTGGGTAAGTTGGGACGGAAGGGATGGGAAAGGTAGGCTGGTGGGTGTGGGAGGAAGGAGTGAGGTGGGAGCTGGATTGTTAGGATTTGATATTTATATAATTTAACTTATAATTAAAAAGAAGGGAGGAAGGACACCTTGTCAGGTGTTGCATTACAGTAAGTTGTTATATATATATATATATATATATATATATATATATATATATATATATTGCTCCTGAGGATCAGTGGTGGCCTGTGGGCATGTAGAATGTGATTAGCAACCTGTCTGCATGGTGCACCTCAGGGTGCATGCATTTTTTCAAAAGGTACATGGAAACAATGGGGTGCATGGAGGGGTGCATGGCATGACAAGTGTACTTAGGAGTGCACAGTAAGCAAATCCGTTTAGGAAGAAAACTGTAAGTGTACTCGTAATGGAAGACATTAATGTACATTGCAGTTAAAGTATTATAAGCCTATGCAGTATAATAGTATATTACACTCAGTATAAAACTACCAAAATATAAAGAACCAACCCACCCAAATAGGAAGATACAGCCGAAAGTGTGGGGAAAAGTATAATGATTTTGGTATACCTTTCACAACGAGTTTTAGACTAGAGACGTTTCGGAGATGTAACACCGTTGTGGTGTATAGCGCGCCAGAGACACGTCTTATACAAATTAAATATGCGTATACCGCCGTACGCGTATGACGTAAACGATCAAAGGGTACATGAGTTTCTGAAAGGCTCCCGGAAGGGTGCATGAACTTAGAAAAGGTTGAATAACACATTATTATTGTAGATGATTTTGATAGTCTCAGGTTTAAGCTATTAAACTGCAACTGATAGGAATTGATAGCAGTTGATTTGGAACTCATATTCTTGTATGTAAGAAGGTTCCCCTCACACGCAATGTGGACAGAAACACTTCATAAGCATCCCTGCAAAACTGAGAGAAAAGTTTTTTTTTTTTTTAATCTGTTAGATTTAAAATCCATGGAATGTAATTATAACAAGTTAACCCTTTGAGTATCATGATGCATTTCGACAGTTTATTCTGGCTATTACCAGACGATTTTCTTAAGTAAAAGAGTGATCTGCGCGAGCCAAAATGATAATTGAGATCGACTTTATCCTTTTGATGGCTAGAGATCTTTTCTGAGCTGTATAAAATTGCCTAAAAACAGAAGAAACTACTAAAACGCATTATGATCCTCAAAGGGTTAACTATGAGCATACTTGTTAATGAAACAGTCAATACATCTAATAATTTACCCATGGTTAGAGTGTTTAAAAATCTGTGTGTGATAACCCAGGTTCGAATCCTGGTGGATCACATATATGCTTTCATTAATTCCATTGGAGGTGTTTGGTGTTATGGTGAAATTAATAACAAATAGATATACAGAAATTTAGCGTGTTGATATGCCACTTAAAAATACCTTTGACTTACAGTACAGTCACGCTCATATGATGCATCCTACCACCAGACGCTAACCATCGGATATTTCTGTGCTCAAAATAAAACACTCCATGGAATTATTCAGGGTTAAGGGGGGTCACTGGCCTTTTGTTTATCTTTCTCTCCTTTTCTCTCTTTCCCTGGTTTGTATCCATTCGGCCCCATTCAGCCAACTGTTTTAAGACGTTTATCCCCATCCAGGTGTCGATTTCTTCCTGGCGAGCGATAGCGAGCCAATATTGTATGGAGAAATCTGGCTTCGCCGGAGACATTTTTCTATCGAAAAATTTACAATTTCAGCTTGCTGTAAACAAAATATATACATATGCTGGCTCGCTACCACTCACCAGGAAAAAATGTACACCTGGATGGGGGTAAACATCTTACAAGAGTAGGCTATATGGGGCAGAATTGATACAAGCCAAAGAGAGAGGGAGAAAAAGAGATACAAAAACGAGGTGGGTCCCATTAACAAGACTGAATAGCGAAAATTGTTGGTAATAATGTGCAATTTCTAGTAAGCTATTATGACAGACACATCTTATACACTGTTACAAATAGGTAGGCTAGAAATCGAGAACCCAAGCCTCTATGTCAAGTAAGGGGAAAAGGGAGGAAGTTGATGACATTTTTTATTCATGGCAGGTTGTTAAAAATACGGGTGGGAAAGTCACACTCAAGAAGCAGGATAGTAGAATAGGTATGAGTGTGACAAATACATTCTCTCCTTTGCGAGACGAATGTGAGGGAAAAGATAGTCAGGATAAGGGAGGGATAACCGAAGTGCCTGCCGCCGACTCAGCTCCAACCTCTGACGCTGTGCTACCTACCACCACCACTACCCCCACCACCACCACCACCAAGGGAGCTTCTGCCACCATCGGGGGTTCTCCAAGCAGCTGCTGGATCCTCCCGAGGGAAAGGTAAGTCTGTGTCCCGAGAAGGTAAGTCTGTGTCGATTGTGGGCGACTCCATGGTAAGACATTTAGTTAGGGCTACCCGCACTAAACTTAGGAAGGTTGTGTGTCTGGCTGGCCATGGAGTTGGGAGGGTTTTAGAGAAGATGGACCACATCTTGGAAGATAGTGGAGATAACCCCATTATCTGTCTCAGTGCCGGGAGTAACGATGTTGGTAAGGGTAGAAGTGAGGAACTGCTGCAGCAGTATCGGGATGTGTTAGATAAAGTTAGGATGAAGGGAGGGATCCCTGTAGTACATTGTATCCTACCCAGAAGAGGAGTTCCCAAGGAATGGACATCCAGGGCGATTGGTGTCAATTGCCGTTTGGAGAAATATTGCAAAGAAAAAGCAATACCATTCATTGATAACTGGGATAGTTTCTATGGGAGAGATGGGATGTACGCAAGGGATGGGGTTCATCTTTCACGGTTAGGGGTTTCTACATTAGCTAGTTCTTTAGATAGGGTGGTTGTGGGGTTTTGAACAGAAATATTGAGAGTGTAAATGAGAGGTTAAATGGAACAATTTTAGCGTCAGGCGAAAGCGATAAGGATATTCAGTCTCATGCTAAAAATGATGACTATAATGCAAATGATAGTAGTGATGGTGCAACGGAAGATGGAAATGTCGCTAAAAACAAAGGTAAATTAGGTATAAAGAAAAGAAGTAAATTGAGAGTATATTGCACAAACTGTAGGAGTCTATGTAACAAAATGAACGAACTTAGAGCCCTTGTTAGCAAAGAAAATATAGACATAATAGCGCTAACTGAAACGTGGATTAATACAGAAACCAGGCATTTTTTAGCAGAATTTGATATACCAGGATATAGTTTGTTTAAATATGACCGAACAAGTAAGAGGGGTGGCGGTATAGCAGTGTTTGTCAGGAGTACATTAAAAAGCTGTATTAAATCAGGTATTAGACTAAATAACGATAATGAAAGTGTTTGGGTAGAGGTTAACGAAGGTAGTGAGACCATAGTTATTGGAGTTATGTATAGACCGCCAAATATGAGTAGAAATGACGGAACGTCATTATGGGAGGAAATAAAAATGGCATCAAGGTTTAGCAATGTGTGCATTATGGGGGATTTTAATTTTCCGAATATAGATTGGCAGCATCAAATAGGAGACTCTGATTCTGAGGAGTTTATAGAGGTAGTACAAGATAGTTTTTTATTTCAATTCATAGATACGCCGACTAGAGGTAATAATATTCTCGATTTAGTTTTCAGTAACAATGAACATATGGTAAATAATGTAGAGATAGGGGACCACCTAGGAAATAGTGACCACAATTCTGTGTATTTTAATATACAATGGAAAGGTAATACCAGAGAGAATACAACATTAATACCTGACTTTAGAAAAGCCAATTATGGTGGGTTAAGAAGAGCCCTATTAGCGGACCCTATGGTCAAAAAATTAAGTCGATCCAGGTGTCCAAATGAGTGTACCCCGTCTCAGGCACCTGTCATCTTAAGTCAGGAAGAGACGTCAACCTTGGTAGATACATACGATAATTTTATCAAGTCAGTATTCAATGCACAAAATAAATACATCCCCAAAAGAAAATTTAGATCAACACAGAACCAACCCAAATGGATGAATAATAGACTATTAGATCTTCTAGGACAAAAGAGAGGAATATATAGAAAAATTAGAAAAGGCGAAATTCACCTACTTGCTTACTATCAGAATCTATCAAGACAGGTAAAAAAGGATATTAGGAAAGCAAAGAGAAATTATGAAATTAAGGTTGCCAATGACTCAAAAAATAATCCTAAAGCTTTTTACCAACTATATAAATCCAAGGTTAGAGATGTAATTGGTCCCCTTAAAACTTCGATAGGAGAAATGACAGAAAATGATTTAGAAATGTGGCAGTACATTAAATAGTCAATTTCTTTCCGTTTTCACAAATTAAAATTTGGCACAGTTTCCAGAAGTCCGTAAGGTATATAGCGATAGTATAGAAAATAGGTTAAGTACGGTTACTATAAGTAGAAATGATGTGCTTAAGGAAATTGACAGACTGAAACCTCATAAATCGCCTGGTCCTGATGAGGTATATGCTAGAGTATTAAAAGAATGTAGGGATGAGTTAAGTTACCCATTAAAAATGTTATTTAACAAGTCATTGGAGACAGGTATAGTTCCAGAAGCTTGGAAGCTTGCAAACGTAGTTCCGATCTTCAAAAAAGGTGACAAATCAATAGCATCCAATTACCGTCCCATTAGTCTTACATCAATCATAGGAAAGCTACTAGAGTCAATTATTGCTATTAAAATTAGAAACCACTTAGATACATTTAATTTAATAAATTCTTCTCAGCATGGATTCACTCAGGGACGTTCTTGCCTTACTAATTTGCTTAGTTTTTTGCTCAGAGGTATTTGAAGCCGTAGATAATGACAAGTCATATGATATAATATATTTAGATTTAAGTAAAGCTTTCGACAGAGTCCCCCATGAGAGATTGATGAGAAAGGTTGAGGCGCATGGAAGAGGTGGGGCGTTGTTGGGATGGATTAGGTCATGGCTAATTGGTAGGAAGCAGAGAGTCAGCATAAATGGTACGAAGTCAGAATGGGGAGCAGTCAAAAGTGGTGTCCCCCAGGGATCTGTATTAGGTCCTCTGTTTGTTATATACATAAATGACCTTGATTTAGGTATAACTAGTAGGATAAGTAAATTTGCAGACGATACCAAAATGGGGAGAACAATTGATTCAGATAGAGATATAGAGTGCCTCCAAAGGGATCTAGATACCTTACACGAATGGTCAGTAAATTGGCAGATGAAGTTTAACATTGACAAATGCAAGGTATTAAAGATAGGGAAGATGCTTACAAATGTTAAATATAAACTAGCTAATGTGGAATTAGAAAACTCGAATTGTGAGAAAGATCTAGGTGTGTTTGTTAGCAATGATTTGAAGCCTAGACAACAGTGTATAAGCGTTCGAAACAAGGCAAACAGGATTCTCGGGTTCATCTCAAGGAGTGTGAGTAACAGAACTGCTGATGTTATCTTAAAATTTTACTTGTCATTAGTGAGACCCCATATGGATTATGCTGTTCAATTTTGGTGTCCTTATTACAGAATGGACATAGATTCATTGGAGAGAGTACAACGTAGAATGACAAAAATGATCCATAATATTAGAAATCTTCCGTATAAAGAAAGGTTGAAGAAATTAGGCTTACATTCGTTAGAGAGATGCAGAGTTAGAGGGGATATGATAGAGGTGTTCAAGTGGGTTAGTGGGATTAACAAAGGGGACATGACAAATGTACTAAAGCTCAGTGATAGCGAAAGAACTCGTACCAATGGTTTCAAATTAGATAAATTTCGTTTCAGAAAAGATATAGGCAAATATTGGTTTGGTAACAGAGTTGTAGATGGGTGGAATGGACTACCAAGTGCTATAGTGGGATTAAAAACGATAGGGAGCTTTAAGATAAAATTGGATAAGCATATGGACGAGAAGGGTTGGGTGTGAAGGGGGATCAGCAGGGTTGGGCCAATCAGCGCTCTGCAGACCCCCGTAATCCTGCGTTAATCTCTAACCGTTTTGGTAAGATGATCCTCAAGGTATTAGAGTGTTGAGCCTATAATTGGGCTTTGTAATTGGGGTTGTGTGGGACAGGGATCTGCCTTGCTTAGGCCAATCGGCTTTCTGCAGACTCCCATTTTCTTATGTTCTTATGTTCTATAACTCAGAAAGGGCTAGAGCAAATGAGCTGTAACTGATCACGCCTATTTCCTGGCTGGCCCTTCCAAAATGGTAGAAATATTAGCTCGATTATTCTATTTGTTTGTGAGGTATAGAAGTTAATGTTCAAGTGTTTTGGACTGCTTACTTGGAACAGAGTATAGTTATATATTCTAGTGGTTTGTGAGTTATAGAAGTTAATGTTCAAGTGTTTTGGACTGCTTACTTGGAACAGAGTATAGTTATATATTCTAGTGGTTTGTGAGTTATAGAAGTTAATGTTCAAGTGTTTTGGACTGCTTACTTGGAACAGGGTATAGTTATATTCTAGTGGTTTGTGAGTTATAGAAGTTAATGTTCAAGTGTTTTGGACTGCTTACTTGGAACAGGGTATAGTTATATATTCTAGTGGTTTGTGAGTTATAGAGGTTTATGTTCAAGTGTTTTGGACTGCTTACTTGGAACAGGGTATAGTTATATATTTCTCCTTAACTATCGATATATCAGTTGCTAGGCTTTTCAATATACAGTCACTTACAAACATTTTGGGACCTATTATGTTTATTTCTTTATGCAATTATAACTATATGGATTGATTTTTGGATGGAATTTGCGTTAACAAAAAATATTTTATATAGTTTTGACATTGATGTATAGAACTTTGCCTTCATGAATTCGTTTCCAGAGATATACTTCCATATTTAGAAATAGGTGAGGTCAACGAATTATATTTATGAGTGACGATTCTGTCAGCTGAAGTATAATCGATTGTAGCTTTGCAACCCTATTCCAAGTAAGTGGACCACAACTCTAGAACATTGACCTTTATAACTCACAAACGACTAGAGTACTCGAGCTAATAACTCTACCATTTGGGAAGAGTCAGCCAGGGAATAGGTTTGGAAATACACAGCTTATTTGCTTTAGGCCGCTTTGAGTTATAAAGGTTAAGCTTCACGATATCTGGACTACTTATTTGAAACAGAGTATAGCATAAAGTCTATGTGAGCCACAGCGAAGGTTAAGGGGGGTCACCGCAGTTTTGTTTTATCTTTCTCTCCTTTTTCTCTCTTTCCCTGGCTTGTATTCATTCGGCCCCATTCAGCCACCTGTTTTAAGACGTTTATCCCCATCCAGGTTTCGATATCTTCCTGGCGAGCGAAAGCGAGCCAACATTGTATGGAGGAATCCGGCTTCTCCGGAGACATTTTTCTATCGAAATATTTACAAATTTAGCTTGCTCTCAAAACAAAAATATATACTGTATAGGCTATGCTGGCCCGCTACCCATCACCAGGAAAATATTGACACCTGGATGGGGGTGCCAAAGAGAGAGGGAGAGTAAGATAAAAAAAAAAAATCGGGACTGTTCGGCCAACAACAACAACAACAACAACTACTACTACTACTACTACTACTACTATTACTACTACTACTACTTTTTTTTTTTATTGATTTTTATTTAATATTGTTCATACATTTTATTTTACAAGCATCAGATATTACTATTATACACCATGCAACTTCAATCCAGTTTCCTTCCTATGCGACCCTCTGCCACTGCTGCCTCGTAGTCCACTTCTGCCACCGTCACTGGTTGTGGTGCAGACCGTCTTGTTCCCCGCAGGCATAGTAGTGCTGATCTGAGCAATGAGAAAGATAGACGGCACCTCATCCAGGCTACGACGTGGCTCCTAGGCAGTTGCTTCTTCTATGCGATGATCTCTGCAAGCCTTGAATAGAAGCACTGAGCCCTGGGTCCTATCCTTCCAGATGTGGTGAAGACTAGTGGGGTAAAGCTGCCATGTTCGATATTTAAGATCCTTTCCCCATATGCCCTGACCTTCTCTTGTTCGTTCCTCTTGTGTGCAGCATCCAGAGACAGCTCGCTGTAGCTATGGGCCATTGGGTCAAATACTCTTATGTCAAAAAACGCTCGCTGTGCATTTGTCCAAAAGCCTCTTGCACTAACGTCCAATCTTGCTTCATTGGATGTGTTGGCCGTCCTGTGCTGCAAGATCTCTCCACCTAAGGGAATGAGTGATGGTTCGCGCACCACATCTCTACACACCTCCCTGAGCATGTTCGCCGTTACATCTACTAAAGGTAGCGCCAACGAACTTGACAAGAATTTTAATCTCTAACCTCTTTGTAATTCTAAGGCGACTAAAGCAAACTGGCTATAAATATCTACACTTCTTTCCTGATAGACTCTTCTCAAATGATAGAAATGTCAGCTCGATTGCTTTCATTAATTTTGAGTTATAAGGAGTTAGGGATCAGACTATTGTCGAGTTCGCTGGCGCTACCTATACTACAACAACAACAACAACAACAACAACTAGCACATCCGACATATTACTCTGTATCATGTTGTTTTGATCGTGTTGTATATTTGATGGTTTTGCTATTGCAAAACAAAGTATTAATATTTTTTATAGTTTGCTCCACGAACAAAAATACCATCGCTTCCCCGAATCTTCTTTAGCCTAAATAATAAAAGAACATACAAATAAGTTGAATGTTTGCAGTTTTAGGAAGACAAATTTCCCAAATGTGTTCCCTAATTTGCAGGCTCGCTATCTCTAACCACCTCAGTTATAGATAAGGTTAAGGGGGTACTACTCGCTTTTTCTGGACCCCCTTCTCCCTCATGTTTAGCATATTAATGTTGAGGTTTTAAGACGTTCGTTCCGTTAGCTTGGCGATTTTGATACCTTTTGCCCCATTTTGTTGTCAATATTAGCGAGGAAACTCAAAAATAAACTTAAAACTTAATATATATAGACCAACAAACAAGCAGTACCCCCTTAAAGGAAGAATCACACTCTTCCACCAGCTTCACTTCCTATCTACACTTATACTGGTATCATTAACCCTTTCTCTGCGGGCATATTTGGGCTATTTAGGGCATATTCAGGCACTCCTGAATAATTAATCAAGTGTCTGCATGAAATTAAATTTATTCAGCTGAAAACTAAACGAAAATAGCTTCAAAATTACACTAGAATGAGCTTCGTAGCGCGCGGGGTTAACTGGCAGCGCTACCAGAGACATTGGCGAAAACTTGTTATTTATGAGCAATGTAGCGCTATTTTTGCCTTTGGCAGCACTGCTGAGACCCGGGTTTGGGGTCTCAGTGCAAGGACTGAAGTGCTGGCGGTTGGAGGTGGGTCCCTCGCGCTCCCGCCCACTGACACTCGATTTCTATGGAACGTCTCCTGCAGCCAATGGGTTAAGGGGGTAGTACTCGCTTTTTCTGGACCTCCTTCTCCCTCATGTTTACCATATTAGTTTTGAGATTTCCAGACGCTCGTTCCATTAGTTTGGCGATTTTGAGTCCGTTCGCCCCATTTCCTTGCCAATATTTAGACCTTTCGTGCCATTTAGTTGTCAAATTTTTACTGGCAAGTGATAGTGAGCCTGTAATTATAGAATTAACCGGCCTTTGACCGGAACATTTTTCTACCGAAAACTGTACAAATACTGTATATCTTGACAGGAGGTCTAGGGGGTGTTTTTCCAAAGGTTGATGAAAGTCTAGCGAGGAAACTCAAAAATAAATTAATCAATAAATACACAGACCAAAAAACAAGTACGTTCCCTCTTAACTTAACCCCTTGAGGACTACGACGCATTTTGACAGTTTATTTTGGCTATTATTAGACGATTTTATGCAGTTTAGGAAGGACCTCTAGAAATGTAAGGGGTCAAAACCAACTCAATTATTCCGCCAACTCCCACAGATCCTTCCTAAGCTGAATGAAATCGCGTAATGAGAGCCAAAATATACTGGTAAAATGCGTCATGATCCTGAAAGGGTTAACATCAGCCCATTACACACGCGGGGGTTTATTGTTTAAGGGGGCCCACCTCGCTTATTTTATCTTTCTCTCCCTGTCTCTTTGGCTTGTATCCATTCGGCCCCATTCAGCCTACTGTTTTAAGACGTTTACCCCCATCTAGGTGTCAATATTTTCCTGGCGAGCGGTAGCGAGCCAGCATATATATATTTTTGGTTTGATAGCAAGCAAAATTTCTATCGAAAAATGTCTCCGGTGAAGCCGGATTTCTCCATACAATGCTGGCTCGCTATCGTTCGCCAGAAAGAAAACGTCACCTGGATGGGGATACAAGTCTTAAAACAGTTGGCTGAATGGGGCCAAATGGATACAAGCCAGGGAAAGAGAGAAAAGGTGAGAAAGATAAAACAAAAACGGTGACCCCACCTTAATATATATATATATTCCATTTGCATTTAGTTTTTATTCCAGCTCTACCTCTGAACACTGGCCTTATATTATATCGCTCGTTCCTAGTATTACCTTCGCTGATCTTAAAGGGGTATTATTCGCTTTCTCTGGACTCCTTTCTCCCTAATGTTTAGCATATTAGTTTTGAGGTTTTAAGACTTTCGTTCCGTTAGTTTGGCGATTTTGAGACCTTTCGCCTCATTTTCTTTGTCAATATTAAACTTTTCGTGTCCTTTAAGTGTTGATTTTTTTCTTGGCGAGCGAAACCGAGCCTCCTAATTTTAGAAGGAATCGGCCTTCGGCCGGGAAATTTTTCTACCAAAAAATGTACAAATTTATCTTGAAAGGGGGTCTAGGGGGCGTTTTTCTAAATTTGATAGAGGTCTAGCGAGGAAACTCAAAACTAAAAAAATACATATACTGTATATATATATATATATATATATATATATATATATATATATATATGTGTATACCAAAAAACAAGCACTACCCCCTTAAGAGCCTGGTTTACCACTCATTGGCTGTAGCTTTGATGCCTCGAACCCACAATGATAATGTCTCACTGTCTCATCTAACAATCTCTTACAGCTTTCTCTAATAAATGCCACCTATTGAGCTTATCACTCACTAGGCCCTGTCACCTATCCTATATTATGATTATGGGAATATTCATTAAATGCTATTAATTTTAACCCCTTAAACACATGGATGCTCAAATTATGTATTCAGGAAGGATGTCCCTAAATGCATGGACATGTGATTAGCGTATTCATTACTTTAGATATAAATTGAATGAAAACTGAATACTTGAATTGCGTATGTGTTGGGCTATAAGTTTTGGTAGTGGCACACTGGATAAAACCATTGGCAACACTGCTCTCCGTCAACCTACCTTACTGCATAAATTAACGCCAGAAAAAAAAACCCAGTCAGGAGTAAGCACAGAAAAAACAAAAAAGCTAAACATCAAATCTGAAAACAGCAAAACATAGCCGAAGAGAAACAACTATAGTCGGTAATATTTTAACTAAGGGCAAATTTAATCCTTTTGCATCTGATTTCACGATACATAATGGAAAAATGTGAAACTGAAATGTCTACGCATCTTCTTCTTGACAAGTTTTCATAATTAGCAATATATTTTGACTACAAAATCTTCGTAAATCGTAATAGCTAAGTAATTAAGGTGAACTTATGGCAATTTACCGTCAGCTGGGAGAAAATAAACTATAGACATATAGTAATAGAGAAACAACAGAGACACCGATATCAGAGAGTAACACAACAATCAGCACACTAAGGGAGGAACTGTCTGACCATCACTTAGCCTAGCCCCTCCTCTACTGTGTTTAATTATAGTGGTGGGGTGTGGTGGAGAGGGTGGGTGTGGTATTGATGATAACTGGTACTGGTGATGGTGAGGGTGGTGGTGTTTGTTGTGAGGCTACCATCATGACACCTTTTTTACCTTTGATCATGGTAAGAATTAGACGATGATATGCAGTTTAAGAAGGACCATGTTATTAAGAGGGTTTAATGGGTTCCCGGACATCTCAACCAGTAGACCATTTCAACCAGTAGCTCTCAACCAGTGTCAAATCAACCAAGACCAACCAAACCAGTGCCAATACATCATACTAACCTAACCTAACCTAACCTAACCTAAACGTATTGGTTGATTTGGTACTGGTTGAGAGCTACTGTTTGAAATGGACTACAGGTTGAGGTCACCGGTTTAATGAGATTGTATTTACCCATTCGAGCCGTAGATGTGGAATACTGTATAAACTAAAGATAATCGTCTAATTGTAACCAGCATGTGATGAGAAGTAAGTTATCTTGCTGAATGGGTTAATTATTGTAATGAAGGTGGTGGAGATGGTGGGTGTGGTATTAACGGAAACTGGTGATGGTGGCGTTGTTTTGTGGGGGAGGTTAGTGCCAATTAAGGGAGCCCACCTCGTGTTTGATCTCTCTTGTTCTCTCCTTCTCTGGCTTGTATCCATTCGACACCTACTGTTTTAAGATGTTTACCCCCATCCAGCAACACGTTCCGTTGACAGCTAGCAAAAAATTGATTTGTGCGAGCGTTTTGCTAGGCTAGCGGAACGACATTGCTTCCTCACTCTGCTCGCTCTGCTAGGCTAGCAAAGCGAGCAGCGAAAGAGGTTGCTAGGTTGACCTAGCAGAGCGAGCAATGAAAGTGTAAATGATTGGTTTTGCCTATTTCCACACGATTAATAGTATTGAATGAGAATAAATATGTACAGCAGTTAATAATTCTTGATTAAAAATATATATTTGACATCATGCCCACCCCTATAGAATGTTGCCATAAATATGTTATGCCTACACTGCAATTAACATAGGCCTACTCGATAAACCCTCGTCTAGCGGGGTTTTTTGGGCTATTTTGGGCATATTCAGGCCCTCCTGAATGATAAATGAAGTATCTGCATGAAAAGAAATTTATTCAGCAAAAAACTAGGCGCTAAAAACTTCAAAATGAGACCAGAACGAGCTACGTAGCACTCATGGTTCTCATACAGTGGTACCAGTAACATGGGAGTTTAGCATATAGCGGTATATTTTTCCCAGCTACGCTCACTACTGGCTACACTGCCGGCCTCTCGAGAACACAGGGAGGGTGAGTCAGTGGGCAGCGGTAGGCCCTGGGAGTCGGACGTGTGGTCTGCTGTGCTTCCGGCCATTTGCACTTGATTTTAACCCTTTAAAGGCCATAATAATGCTCCTAACTTGCTGCAAATTGAGGGTTAAGATGTGTATTTTTCTTCCGATGAGTATATAATATTACAGTTGGCATCGCCATTAATTGCTTCATTTATATATAGGCTACTATATGAAAGTAACACTAAAAGTCATTACCTATCAACAGAATCATTGGGAATATTTCATAGGCTATATCGGACAATACCGCCCCAGGCCACCACGGTACACTCTCAGTTAAAAGGCCGTCAGACTGAATAGTATGTAAAAAAAACATTAAAGTATTCTGAGGCTGTGTGTCAATGGAGTGGACGGTTTGAATAAGCATGCCGGGAGATTTATATTAAGTGTGAAGCCACTCAAACTTGTCTGTGAGGTACTGAGACTTGCCAGAACGATCCTTTACTATAGGCGTATACGTGAAACATAACAAAACTAACCTGCAAGTCGTGTCACTTTTAAAGATATTCTAGTGATTGATTTGCATGACAAATAGCAACATTATCGAAGTGGTGGCTGTGGAATTGTGTATATTGAAATGTGTAAGAAACAAACTTGGCACAAACATTACGTATGCAATGCAGAAATACAATTAATAACGACTGGTAGCCTACAGTACAAGAGTAGCCAACCAACACGCCTGAGTTTTCGCTAAATAACTTAATAGCCTATATGAGCGATATCGTCGATATTTAATGTATTCTGTACAATACTATTAATAATTCAAGAACGGAAAATCGTCAGTTACTCAAAACAGTCACCACCATACTTTGAAAGACATGGTTCGAACTGTAGAAGTGTAGAATGAACAAAATAATGCAAGGTGCAAGCGATAGGCCTAATATCCATCACTACAGTGTGTAGCCTACACTATTCCTTTAGCCTAATACACTATAAGACCATTAGGCTACAGCTATTAGCAAGTATTTATATTGGATATTAGTCTCACCGTATATACTGTAGGTGTACAGTATATATAGTTGTATTCTAGTTTCTAATGTTCTTGCATACGTTTTTACACAGACCATGGGCTCATACAATAGTATAGCATAATTTCTGGTAGGCCTAGTTACAAAATATATTTTCGTCGAGTGTGATAGGCCTACATTTCGCAATGTCAGTGTCCTATTAAGCGAATACATGTATATGAAAACTAATTGATGGATGTTATGTGCGGTCAGCTGATAAGCGAAGCAAAAAAAATGCTAGCTAGTGTCCCGTTCAGCCTATTGACAGTGCTGCTAGCCTAACAAAGCGCTCGCACAAAGCAATTTTTTTGTTCGCTGTCAACGGAACGCGTTGCAGGTGTCAATATTTTCCTGGCGAGCGATAGCGAGCCAGCATATATATAGTATATATTTTTTTGTTTTTACAGCAAGCTAAATTTGTAAATTTTTCTATCGAAAAATTTCTCCGGCGAAGCCGGATTTCTCCATACAATGCTGGCTCGCAATCGCTCGCCAGGAAGAAATCGACACCTGGATGGGGATAAACGTCTTAAAACAGTTGGTTGAATGGTCCCGAATGGATACAAGCCAGGGAAAGAGAGAAAAGGAGATAAAGATAAAAAAAAAAGCCGGTTAAAGGGGTACACAGGAAAACAAGCAACAGTAGATCTATTGATCCCTACGAAGCTGTTTGTGTCTAACCTACCTAGTCAATGTGGAAAAATATATAAATGTTGGGAGGCTATTTCACTTGTAAAAGCAGGCAATTGGGGGTTTATGAGAGAGCTAGAGCTAAGGATCATAATATTGACATATAATATTGTCTCTGTTGTGCCCTGTAATTTTTTCGTTTGCCGTAATATAATAAACTCCAGTTATATTAAAAAGACGTATGATATCAATATGAATATGAGCCTAGGCACGTATAAAATTAGATCCATTTATTATAAACCCTATTTATAAACAACTAACAGTATAATATGGTGTCGAGAATCGATCTCGACATAAATTCTTCTTCTAGTGAATAAGGGATATGGGGGATATGTAAATAAAGATATAGAGGATAATGTATAACCATTAAAACTAAGGAATAAGAAATAATGAATGTATATAGGAATAAGGGAGAAGCGTTGATAATTGTAGGGTATAGAGTCCATGTGTATAAAATCCTCTCTCAAAACCTTAAGCTGTAAGCACATTAAAAATAATGAGTTCTTCTGCCCCCTACGTGCTCGTAATGAGCCAAGTGAGATTACCATTTTCTAAAGAGACTATACAAACCTATTCAGACATAGGTAAGTCATATGATTTGTGAGATATGCTTGTCACTCACCACGAGTCTATATTACATAGAGTTACATATAGTTTAAACACGTGAGTATGGCGTGGACCTATTCACCTGAGCATATAAAAGTAAGATATTGAATTCATAAAGTCAGTAGCAGACCAGAGACACCACAGCAACCACTACGTTCCCGTAGCCAACAAAAGCCCCCATCATGGGTTTCTTCATTAAAATGTAAAACTTGAAAACTAAACAAACCAAAATTGGGACAAGGACAATATAAAGTCAAATTAAATTATCAAAATCGCTATGTGGAAACAACGCTTACTAAAATGAAAATTATTAAATAAAAGAACACAATCCACCACATAGGGTGTACATTACTACATGGGCAAGTTAATCTGTTTCCCAAGCAAACTAATCGCACATATAACAACGCACTATCGTCACGTTAAAGGAAGTAGTCAAGTTTGGGAAGTCCGGGACGTTCTGGCAAATTTTACTAAACTCTGCATGAATAAAGAAACTACATGTTATATGTCAAAATATTATTTAAAATCAAATTTGCAACATGACAAGACATTAACAATAGTACAAAATACAAATATTGATAAGATATCTATACTATTACAAAATAATATATAAAATACAGTACAGCACTCACTAACGATAGTGCTATCGGGTAGGTACCTGTAAGCATAGCATGCCTCAAGTGACCCCTATCAATAACAACCCTACAAATAACCTACATTTATAGCACAAATAAACTAAGGAAATCGCAAAAGTAAGCAATTGATACTATCGACAATGAATACATATAATATAAAGACAAATAATTGCAAAATATGAAGTAACAACAGATTTAAACAAAGAGTACTCTTTTAACAAGAACAATACATTTAAAAAATCATCAATATTAATATTAATAATAGAAAAAGAAAAAGATAAACAATAAATACAGACAAAAAACAATAAATACAGACAAAAAGTAAGCAGAGGTTATACAAGAAACTTCAAGTTAAAAATGCTTGATTAAAAATAGTGATGTCAAATTTTAGAATACAGTCACAATGATTGACCCTAAAAAGATTAAATTTATGGAACAATTTACTTGCCTCAAAACCTCTGTCCACTAAGAGTCTGTATAGTAACCTAGCTCTAGCCCAAAAGTCATCTACTTTAGTGCAGATTTTACAAAATCTTATTAATTGGGAATAAAAACAATTATAAGTTATTTTACTATCGATATTACTACTAGGGAAAGGAAAGTTTATTACGTTAAAATTAAAATCATCAACTTTGTGATATACTTTAAGTATGCACTGTTCATTAACAATCTCTATATTTATATCAAGAAAATTTTCAACTTTATAATTTACGTTACATTGTGTGAGGGGAATAGAATTAGGCTAAATAAGTTTAGCAACTTGAATAAAATTTAACAAATTGCAAACGAGAATATCATCAATATATCTACTATTATTACTTAACAATTTAGCAAGTGCTAATTTTTCTGGGATTTTATTTTTCTTGCTACTGTCAACTAAATCTTTTATATATTTAAATTCTAAAGCAAGCAAGAATAAGTCTGCAATTAAAGGGCTAGCATTTCCACCCATAGGAATTCCTAATATTTGTTTGAAAATGTACGGCCCGAATCTAACATAAGTATTGAAAAGGAGGAATTTAAGGGCATCTTTAAGATTAGTTCTATCAAAATATACAGAACTAGTGGGAGTAGAGCTAAGTGATGCATTATTAAAATATGTATAAACATTTATGAAATAATTACCATTCCTAACGAACCTGTCAAAGTGCAAATCTATAATAAAGCAAAGCTCTGAATATACTAAATCTAAAGGCAAATTGGTATACAAAGTTGAAAAGTCGAAGCTATGTACCAGTGTTCCGAGTCCCAGACAGACACTACATATATTAATAGTGAGTAACAATTAAAATATTAATATAGCGATGTTAGCTTTGGTTGGAACTAAATAATAGGAAACAGGTGTTATTTGAGATCATACAATACGTGTTAACAAATCCAAGTCGTCGTCTTGGTAATTATTCAGTCATTTAACAAACTCTGTGGAACTATTATCTGAAAGTGTAACAATGTATAAACTTAACTAAATAAAAGGTAAAAAACATTATAAATAACAAAATTCATAATTGTGTTTTTATAACAGAAGTATATTCTTATAAATATATAACGATACTCCAAGTAAATTACTTCTATCATGATTCTTATGTTTCAATAAATATAGCAATTATAACGACCTCTAGAGTAAACAACGAAACTTAAATATACGATAGATATGTGTATCTATCTACATAGTTAGAGTATGGTTGTCAACATATAATTATTAAATAGAAAAGAGATCCTTCATAATCACAGGAGCATTAAACACTGTATTCTCTTTGTTATTTCCTTTATAGCCTCTTAGATATTGATAATAAAGTAATTAGCATTGAAGCTACCAACTGAGACTTATATAGTAAAGTAATAAATAGATAAAGAAAGAATAGAAATACGATAATGGTACTGTTTGAATAATTATGGTTCGGAGACAGTCTTGTTCTGAGCTATAGTTTTACATTATTCGCTTATATAATGTTATTTACTTTTAGACTGAGTCGAAACAATATTCGACCATTTTCATAGCAGACTTTATTGTTTTATAACAATATGTGTAGCTTTTAAATCTCACTTGCTTTAACCTTAACAGATCTTTCACCTGTTATTTAATAGATTATTCTGTGTATGTATTAAACCTGCTATACAGTATGTCCTGACCAGGTCAGGACATGTAGCAGAGAAGAGGACAACAGGAGGGGTAAAAGGTTAACTGGCTGGACCCGCAGAGAAGGAAAACGCGACAGGAAAAGACAAGAAAAGAAATGAGATACAAAAAACAGAGTAGGTAACATGGTAACGACTGGCAAAATCTCGTGAGTCATGGAAAAGGTAAAGGATATATACAGTACACCATTCGAGGAGGAGCTTTTTATTGACAACATTTTGCTTTCTGCGAAATGCCAATGAAGTGCTCCGCCTCGAATGGTGTATACAGTATATTCTTTCTGTTAACCTTTCAAATTTAGATTAACAACAATGTTAATGAACCCCTTTTACCAGCAGCGGATTTCTAATGGTTGATGCTGCTAATGTTGTTGATTATATATATATATATACAGTATACATATATATATACAGTATACATATATATACAGTATACATATATATATATATATATATATATATATATATATATATATAGTGGGGAGCTTGTAGGCACCAATCGATCAGGGCTAGACCCAGGTGAGGTTATAGGCATGTGATGAATAGTCGCTGGAACTCCTGTTTCATTTGCTTTGCCTCTCTTACTGATTTTCTTTGTACCTCATTTACACTGAGAGCAATCCAGCTAGCTCTCACAAACATCTCCTCCTCCTATCCACTTCACTAAACTAAACATGTGCACCACACTTCATTCCTCAACACCAAAATTATTAAAAATTATGAATTTCAGCCCAGCCTCGGAGTCCCCAGGGGGGGGGGGGGGGGGGGGGACCATAAATGCCCCCACACCCGACCGACCATCCCCTGACGACCCCACAAAATTACCTGGACCTCGGCCTGTTACTCTTTCTATTGATTTCTGCAAAATTCGCGGACTTTCCTCTAGCCTTCACTCTGTTGAACACCATCTCTCCTCCTACAAACCTGATCTTCTCTTCCTCACCGAAACTCAGGTGTCTGTAGCAACATCCAGCAACCCCTTCTCTGTATCCTCCTACTTTCTCTATCCTAGTTTCAAAGCCAAAGGCAGATGTTGTGCATATGTGCACAACAAACTCACTTGCTCTCGTGTTCCCGATTTCGACTCCTCTGAATTCTCTACTTTATGGCTCAAACTTTCCTGTCATTCTCTTACTAAATATTTCTGTGCTGTCTATCTTTCCCCTAACTCTACCAACTTTTCCAAATTCTTTGACTATCTAAACTCTACAGTGGAACACATTCTATCCATTTCTCCTTTCTCAGAAATCTCCATCTTAGGAGATTTCAACGTTCTCCACCGCCAATGGCTCTCCTCTCACACTACTGACCCACCTGGTGAACAAGCCTACATCTTTTCTATCATAAATGACCTAGAGCAGTTAGTTCAGCAACCAACCCCTATCCCGGATCGCATCGGAGATCGGCCCAACATTCTTGACTTGTTTTTAACTTCTAACCCTTCTTCTTATACTGTCGATCTTTTCTCTCCTTTGGGCTCCTCCGACCATAAACTTATCTCTGTCAACTGTCCTATCTCTCCAGTACAGCCACCCGATCCTCCTAGCCGGCGGCGCTTGTGGCACTTTGGCGTTGCCGACTGGGAGGCTCTCCGGCAGTACTTCTTTGATTTCCCATGGAATGATTTCTGCTTCCGTGGCCGGGGACCCTCAGAGAGTGCTGAACGCATTACCGAGGTAATCCTATCGGGCATGGAAGCATACATTCCATTCTCTTTCTCTCAGACTAATGCTAAAAAATCTTGGCTTACTCACGCCTGTTCTACTGTTGTCCGCAATAAGGAGGAACCATTCAAACGGTACCGACGCCTTAAAACTCAAGACTCTCATTCTTCCTATGTTTCTGCCCGGAATTAAGCCAAATCTGTTCTTCGACTTGCCAAACACTCTTTCATCAATAATAAATGCACTGAACTATCCAACTCTAGCTCTTCCCAAGCTTTCTGGCATCTAGCCAAAAACCTCTCCAACAATTTCTCTTCCTCGTCTTTCCCTCCCCTTTCCCATTCTGATGGCACACCCATCACTTCTTCCTCTGACAAAGCTAAATTCTTCGCTCAAACTTTTGCTAGAAAATCCACCTTGGATGATTCCGGTGCTATTCCTCCCTCTCCACCCTCCTCTCTCTTACTTATGCCTAATATCCTAATCTCTTCTAAAGATGTACTTTCTACTCTCTCTGGGCTTAATACTAATAAGGTGTACGGTCCGGACGGTGTTCCTCCTGTTGTTCTCAAAAACTGTGCTTCCGTGCTGACTCCCTGCCTAGGCAAAGTCTTTCGTCTCTGTCTATCCTCTAATGTCTTCCCTTCATGCTGGAAGTTTGCTCACATTCAACCTGTCCCAAAGAAAGGTGACCGCTCTCAACCCTCCAACTATCGTCCAATTGCTCTCATCTCATGTCTTTCTAAAGTTTTTGAAACTATTCTTGCTTCCAAATTTCTTAAGCATTTCTCTTCTCATAATCTGCTCTCAGATCGCCAGTATGGCTTCCTTAAGGGTCGCTCTACTGGTGATCTTCTTTTATATCTTACTAACTCTTGGTCATCCTCCTTTCGGGACTTTGGTGAGACTTTTTCTATTGCACTAGACATATCGAAAGCCTTCGATAGAGTCTGGCACAAATCTTTAATTTCTAAACTACCCTCCTTCGGTTTCTGTCCCTCCATCTGTGCCTTTGTCTCTAATTTCCTTTCCGGCAGTTCTATAGCCGTGGTTGTGGACGGCTATTGTTCACTTCCTCACCCTATAAACTCCGGTGTTCCTCAGGGCTCTGTCCTATCTCCTATTCTCTTTCTAATTTTTATAAATTATCTCCTCAACTGTACCTCAATTCCCATCCATTCATACACAGACGACTCAACCTTACACTACTCCATTAGTTTTTCAGAACGCCCCAGCCAGCAGTCCCTGAACGACAAACGTAATGAAGCCATAGAACTCTTAAATTCTGATCTAAATACTATCTCCAATTGGGGCAGAGAAAACCTTGTTACCTTTAATGCTTCCAAAACCCAATTTCTCCATCTATCTACCCGTAAGGAACTTCCAGCGGACTATCCCTATTCTTCAACAATACAAAAATCAATCCTTCATCTTCTCTCAATATTCTTGGTGTCTCTTTTTCTTCTGCTCTCAGTTGGAAGGACCATATTACCAGTCTTGCTAAGGCAGCCTCCCAGAAGCTGGTTGTGCTCAACCGCCTTATGGGGTTCTTTTCCCCTGCACAGCTTTTTGCTCTGTACAGGGGTATAGTGCATCCTTGTATTGAGTATTGTTCCCATGTGTGGGGAGGTTCCTCTCACACCGCTCTCCTAGACAAAGTTGAAAGGAAGGCCTTTCGTATCATTAACTCCCGTCCACTCACCAACTCTCTGCAATCTCTCTCTCTTCGCCGCAATATTGCATCTCTCTCGCTACTACAATACTCTGTGTTCCTCGGAGCTTTCCCAGTGTATGCCACCTCCTCTACGTAGGGTACGTAGTACACGTCTTGCAACACAATCCCAGCCCTACTCTGTGCAACTCTCCAACCCAAGAGTCAAACGCTATTCTCAAACTTTCTTCTATTCAACTGCTGAGCTCTGGAACTCTCTCACATAATCAGTCTTTACCCTCTTCCTATGACTTAATTGCTTCAAACTCCATGTGTCCAGGCATTTTAGCTCGAACGTCCCTTGATTTTGGCCGTGTCACTCTTTCAACTCTGGGGGAGGCACTTGCTGCAGGCAGTTCTGCCTTTTGTCTCCCTTATTCGCATAGGAAAAAAAATAAATAAAAATGTTATCATACAAGACAGGACACAATATTATAATGAGTCAACGTATATGCAGTAGACGGGATATGAGCAAGACCATGGTGTAATGCACATCTCCTAAAATTTAGAGCCGGGCAAAACTATCAGGTTGGACATACTGTGTATTTCACAAACGAGTGAAGTATTACATCTGATTATGTTCTGGAATTCCCTGTTACTTCCACTAATTGAGTACTGAAGTATTTTTAACTTTGCATCTCTCTCGCTATTCTATCGCCTCTATAATAATCAGTGTTCCTCAGAGCTTTCCCAGTGTATACCACCTCCTTTACGTAGGGCACGTGGTACCCGTCTTGCAACTCAATCCCATCCCTACTCTGTGCAACTCTCCATCCCGAGAGTGAAACGTTACTCTCAGTCTTTCTTCTACTCAACAGCTGAGCTCTGGAACTCTCTCCCAGAATCAGTCTTTCCCTCTTCCTATGACTTAAATTGCTTCAAACTCTGTGTGTCCAGGCATTTTGGCTCGAACGTCCCTTGATATTGGCCCTGTCACTCTTTCAACTATGGCGGAGGCACTCGCTATAGGCAGTTCTGCCTTTTGCCTCCCTCAATCACATAGAAAGAAAAAAAAAATATATATATATATATATATATATATTATAGGTTTGACTCCTGTAAGGAGATAAAGAAAACCTAATATTTAGTAGTGGCCCCGTAATCATTGACGAACATGCCTATTTCATAAGGCATCCTCTTCAAACACTAATCCGCCGTAGTTTGAATCTACCGCGCAGAGCATTTAAAAACTGAGGAGCCTTCATCATGAGCGCACGCGACCTCACTCATGGCTTCAGTCATTATGAATTGGGTTCTCACTACGAAAAAACTTCGTAAAAAATAAAAACAAAAAGAAAATAAGAATAACTATCCAATAAGCTTTCCATCATATCGTGGATGTACTTGTGTGGATTTCTGACCAGACGCTGATTCAGGCGTCATTCCTCCTTCACTGACATATCAAGTAAACCAAAATCCTTTATACATCAACGAATGGGAAGGGGACGGTCGGGAGGGCCCCAGTCGTCAATGATTACGGGGCCACTACTAAATATTAGGTTTTCTTTATCTCCTTACAGGAGTCAAACCTATAATTTATTAGTGGCCCCTCCATCATTGACGAACATGCCTGATATCTAAGACTGGAGGGGGACATTCGTAATTATATCATAACTCTAGAAAAGCAGATAATAAAAACAACCACATAGTATTCTTACTTTTTGAAAAATGTATTTAATACGGCGTAGGCCGGAAATATACAAGAAAAAGGGGTTCAGGCAGGTGCGTGCTTCAAAGAAGCCTGCCCGACAAAAATGGGTAACCCTGAAGATTCTGAACACAGATCTGTAGTTACAAAAGGCACCCCACTCAACGAGTGGTGACAAAAATAATAAGTTATAAGTTTATATGTGCACATCATAAACCCCAAAATACATGTGGAGATCAATTGCCAATGAACTCCATTGAACTAATATTACATTGCTTTCGCAGCTAAAACTACTATAACAACACCGTTGTTTTGTACTAAACCTTGTACTAGCACAAATTCTCGCAGAGAAATTTTCATATCACATTTTAACCTTAAATTGTATCACAGCTCTCATACTCCGGCGGGGTCTAGGGTGTCCTATGTCAACTGACTGCACCCCCCCCCCCCCCTTCCGTGAAAATAAACATAAGTGACTGCAGGGCCACCTAGACCCTCTGCCTTAAAGCTATACATGGTAAGGAAGGTTTGTCTAGAGCAACTGACAAGTATCTAGAGAGAAACGTATGATTAGACGCCCACAACTGTGTGGACGCAATATCTTCAACTGAAAAGTTTTTCAGGAAACGTAAAGAGGCCGCCCACTTGCGTAAATCGTGGGCCCTACCCACAACGCCGGGATTACTCTCTTTAATGACTTCTACCAGAAGAGAGGCTAATCGCCGTTTAAGTAAGCGTTTACCCGTACTCGCTACCCATAAAGCACCTTGGGGGTTTTGAGGAGCTATTCTCAAATATTTGGTTAGAGCTTGCACTGGACATAAATTATGATGCACCTTTCCCCTTTTTAACGCCGGCACCGTGAACTCAGAAAACACGTGTGCACTATGCTCATTCTTGGCTACAAACGCCGGGGAGGGTGCAATGGAAATTGAATCATTAAGTCTACCAAACCTAAGACAATTAGGTGTGTTGCTCATCGCCGCCAGCTCAGACACTCTGTTTCCGGTGGCCAAAGCCAAAAGGAAAACTGCCTTCTTTAAGATTAAAGCAAAGTCTGCAGTATTTTGATACAGACGAGAATGAAGTAAAGACAAAGCTTTGTCCAGAGACCAAGTAGGCATGAGCTGACGGGGAGGTGGGCGGAGTTTAAAACACGCTCTCATAAATCCTGTTTCCTCCGCCACCGGTATGGATAGACCTGTAAGGTCGAAAAAGGGCACTCTAATCGCAGTTAAGTGATTCTTCAAAGTTACCACAGATAAACGTTTCTGCTCAAACAGATAGTTCAAGTAATTAAAAACCAATGCCACTGAGGGTACAGTTTGTTCCGTTCTAACAATCCAAGAAGTAAAAGCTTTCCAATGAGATTGATATTGTCGCTTAGTAGACTGAGTATATTGATTGAGCAATTTATTGGTCACATCCCTACCGTATGGTGCTAGCCACTTGGCCTCCTGAATGTCCATAATGCAAAAGTCAGCTAGGTCGCTAGGTTGCCAATCGTGTCTAAGTGGAAGTACCCGACCGGGAGCGATACCGGGTCCGGGCACCACATTATTAATTGCTGGTATCACACCTGCGCCGGCCACAGGGGCGCGATTAGCGAGACTAAGCCTCGATAAACTCGTAGTTTGTTCACTACGTGGCACATTAGTGACGCATCTGGCGGCGGAAACAGATAGGTGGAACTCCATCTGTTCCAGTCTGTCACTAGGGCGTCTGGCCCCCCTGCCGGCGTTATCGCCCGGCGGGTGAGGTATAGAGGGAGCTTGTGAGTCTCCTCGGACGCAAAAAGATCCACTTGTGGATGGGAGAGCTCCGCAATCATTAGGTCGAAAATGGGTTGCTGGAGCTCCCATTCTACTGTCGTGCTCTGTCTCCGGGACAGAGCGTCTGCCCAGACGTTCGCTACGCCTGGGAGATAAGATGCGTGAAGATAAATATCTAGACTGCTGGCTAGAACAAAAATCTCTTCCGACACGAGTAGCAACTTCCTTGACCTCGTTGACCCTTGTTTCTGAATACAGTGAACTGCATTCAGATTGTCCATTCTGAAGGCCACCGACTTGCCCCGTAACGCCGGGCCGTGAGCCTGAAGGAAATACAAGGGGACTAGTAACTCTTTGACATATATGTGAGAGATTTCTAAGTGGGACCAAAGTCCCTGACCCTGGTGCCCCTGATTTGACTGAAATCCCCACCCTATGGTGCCTGACGCATCCGTGTCTACCCATACCGTTGGAGGAGGAGAGGTCCATGACATGATTGAGTGCAATGTTTCCCTCTTCGCCCAGACCGCTAGTAAGGTGTGGATTAATTTTGGTATGGGCCATAATTTTCCCGCCGGTAAGAGTGGGAAATATTTGTTGCCTTCCAATATTAATCGTTTTACTTTCAACCGGCCCAACTTGACAGTTAGCTGAATCCAGTTGAGAGAGCCGACCAGAGACTCCCAGACTCTTCGTGTTGTAGTCAGACTGTGAAGAAACCTGAACAGTTTCCTGCGAAACCTGTTGCGATTGTCCACACTCTGACTCAGAGTGAGAGCGGCGGTGTCCCAGACCAGCCCTATCCACTGAATTACTCTTGAGGGAACAAGGTTTGACTTTACCAGATTTACCTTGAAGCCTAGAGTTTTGACATGATTTAAAATGATATTGACATGTTTTATGCATAATTGTTGTGTCTCTGCCACCACCAGCCAGTCGTCTAGATACCACAACACTCTGATTCCCTGTTTTAACAACGGCATCAGGGCTTGCCGGACTAGTTTCGTGAATAGTCGAGGTGCTAGGTTCAAACCGAACGGCATCCTCTGAAAAACAAAATTTTGGTGCCTGATCCTCAAGGCCAGAAACCTTTGAAATCTTTTGTTGACCGACACGTGCCAATAGGCGTCTGTCAGGTCTAGGGAACACATCCAGCCTCCCGGCGGAAGTGTTAGCCTGATTTGATGAACTGTTAACATTCTGAAAGACTCGTTGTAAATGTGAAGATTCAGATAAGACAGGTCTACGACCGGCCTCATCTGAACACTGTCCCGTTTGGGAACCAAAAAACAGTTTTGACGTGAATACAGGGTAATCTGGAGGGACCGGGATGATGACATTCTTGGCAATCATCTCCTGGACCAGCGACTCCACCTCTAATGAAACACAATTTGCCGTTGTCGGCTGACGTAAGCGAGGTCGCCGGAGCCACTGCCAAGTGATGCCTTTGCGTGCCACCATCCGTGCCCAGGTTTTTAACGGCCATGCTTGGTGACACGTTCGGAACGACCCAGTTAGCAGACAAGGGTTCGCCGGCTGTACTTCCCTCGGTTCCTCCGGCTTTAAGATAGGCACTGGGAGTGAGAGA